>PVKS010010813.1:0-44066 GCA_004027875.1 Aplodontia rufa
GGAGGAGGAGGAGGAGGAGAAGGTTATTTGCATTTTAAACTATGAAAAGGGAAAATGCCTTGGGCATTCCCAAAGCTCCACCTCCAAAATCAAGAGTTCTACAAGAGTTCTGACCTCTTGCTTTGGCCACTTGAAAATCGCATCTGTTGATGTTGGGGATCTATTTGTGCCTTTCTGTAACTAGGTCTCACCATATACCTAAGAGATTACAGTCATGTCATGTTGTTTCTATGCAACTCTGTTTTACAGGACATAATTCATTTCAAAAGTGAATTCTGGTGGGAGGAAGGAAAGGAATGATGAATTATCTCCCACAACGAACTGATAGCAGAGTGTTACCTTGAAGCATCCCTTCCTTAAGGCATCAGAGCAGCTCATCTCTGGATTGTGGAGATTAAACACAATACTCACCTCCTCAGACAGCAAATGCAGGACAAGAAGGCTGAGGACTCTTTCTGCCACTCCTCTTTGCTGCTACATTCCTTCAGGAATTCCTGCAGATCTGTTTCAGGAAATCCATTCTGCTGGTATTTCTTTTAAAAAGCACACAATGCCATTACCCTCTTTATAGAGTATGAGAAATTGTTCCCTTTGTCAACAAACCAAATTCACCTTTGCTAAAATAAAAGTCTCCCACAGTGCTAGCTCAGATCCAAGAGGTGATATTAACAATGATGAATTGAATCTGTCAGCCCCAGAACAGACAAGCCAGGGCCACCATGGGAAAAGAGAACAATCCAAAGGAAAATTCCAGAAAGAAAGCCAGAAAGAGTGAGGGAAGAAAATAGTCACAAGGCTAAAAGCTAGAATGCTAATTGCAGGATTAGGTAAGACCTCCCACCCCACACCCTGCCAAGGTAGAATCTGCCTGGAAGTTGATCACTAAGTGACACAGAAGACAGTAGACTTTTCCAAGCAGGCACAAAGACCTTAGGACTAGGAACCCCCCACCCTCACACTTACTGAGGTCACCCACCACAACACAGAGGCTTGCTCATGTACAGGGATACTGCATGTCAAAGACAAATCTCACAGCAAGAAAGTGTAGCTCTTCTCCCTCCTGTCATGCCCTGCTGCTAGAGCCAACCAATCCCACTGAGACCCTTTCCCCACTGAGTCAATGCCCAGCTTTGTTCTGAGTTATCTGTGGAGGGGTTAAGCAGAGGACAATACCCAAAGGTGCCAATGTGGTGCCCAGTGTTGTTCAGGCACTGGCCCTGAAAGAGGGCATCGCCAGCACAGGCATCTGCTGGGGAGGGGCCAGCACCTGGGGAGGCCAACCTCCCTCAAGCTACTAACCAATGAAAGAGGCCCAGTCTAAAAGGGCACAGTAAACATAAGATAGCTCAGGAAGATCCAAGTTTAACAGCTAAAAAACCTTCACTTTCATAACTTAAAAGAAATCTGCACCAACCCAAGTGGCCATATCATCCAGTAGAAGTTATGGCAACCTCTGGACATGGTCAGGGTGGCAGGCACTTCTCAGCCCTGAAATCCACCACCCCAAACCCAAGTTCAAGGTAGCCGTGCAGGAAGGTGCATCGGTCAGTGCCTAGAGCAGCAGTACTGGACTCCCTCCTTTCCCATTTCCTTTCTCTTTTCCACAGCACCTACAAACTAGCCCACCAGGTCTGGGTAGCAGGGACATGGTCCTAAACGCATATTTAAGTGTCTAAACATGTATTTTCTATACATCCTGAAAAATGTAAATAAAATTCTAATATTTTAAGTAAAAAATATAGTATTTTCTTATGTTCCAATCTATACAGAATTTGCAGTGCTTATGGGGCAGCAAATATCATTACTTACCTTAATGGTGTCATAAGAATCTGTGATAAGTGCAATAAAAAGGCTGAGAATCATGTATATAAAAAGGCTAATGAAGGAATACAAGTACAGACGGCTGAACAGCCACACCAAGATGCTCTTCTGCTGGATTTGAGCAAAGGTTGCAAACATGTCATCACCGTTGACCAGGGAAAACAGGCACTCGGCAACTATGTTCAGGTTTTCAAACTGCAGGGGAGAAACAGATCAGTTTCTGAGATAGAGTAAGCTGCAAAGCAGAGGGGTGCCAGCTGGTTTTCTTAAAGTTGTTTTTGTCATTAGGAGAAGTAACATACTCATTTGTAAAAAGAATACCACAAAAACTAGAAAAACATTATTCAAAACCCCCTACGCACTCTCGAAGATGATCTCCTGACATTTCCCTTGGCTTTTTCCCATGCATTTTTCATATATTTAACAGATTTCAACCCTGATTTTTTTTTCTATTTAACAAAACATCTTATTCACACATAGAGAGCACTTGTTATCCAACAAACCATTTCTTGGACATGCAAATTTAACTACTTCCCTGCTGCTGGATATTCCAGGTTTGCTGTTATAAAGAACATTGTAATGAACATTTCTATTTCTATATACAGTGTTTTTTTCCCTGTAATTGGGTCTAAGCTATGAGCATTTTTGAGGCTATAGTCTGCTAAACTGCTTTCTGATGAACTAGGGTGATTGTACACTAAAACCAACAACACGGCTTTAGCCAAGTGCATGCTTTCTCTGTAGACTTTCCAACCACGGGTCCAGGTAATTTTAGCACATGAAAAACTAAAGACTGCCAGGAGGCAGGAAATACTGAAGAAGGAATAACCACGGTTAATCCAAGGACTCCCCAGGGTTACCAGGTAGATGAACCACAGCCAAGATATACAATAAGACCCTGGGGCACAGTTGAGGTGGACCACACATGATAAGTGACCCTCAGACCAGGACAGAAGGCCAAGTAGCTCCCCAGTGAGAGGAGAGGGGGAGAGATGCTCAGTGACTATGGGGAAGCCTAGCACTGAGCATCAGGAGCAGGAACTGGAACAGCATGTCTAAGCTACACTGCACAGGGCCTCCTTGGGCCTTCTACATACTTCAGGCGTAATCCAGTCTGTAACTATATGCAAATAAAAGAAATTCCAACCAGAGGAGGGACATTATCTGCAGTTCTTTTTTTTTTAAGAGAGTCTTGGAAGTAGGACCTAAGAATCTGCATTTTTTAAAGAGAGAGAGAGGGACAGTGAGAGAGAGAGAAAGGGAGAGTCACTTTTTAGTTCTTCGTGTGGCTTTCATTGCTCTGACACTTCATTGTATACATGGTGCTGGGGTTTGAACCCGGGTCCTCGTGTCTAATGCTAGGCAAGCGTTATAACCACTGAGCAACTGCTCCAACCCCATGATGTGTTTCTCTGAGTAACCAATGGCACATGGAAGATCTCCTAGAACAGGAAGAATCCAGGGCAGGCTGCCAGTCAGAGGTAGCAGCAGTCCAAGTAAGACAGGAGAGCCCCTGATCAGAAGAGGAGAAGACCTGGGGAAAGATGCATCTGGGCTACGGGCTGAGGGAAGGGACTATTAATAGGTGAGTCAGAGGTACCAGGTAGAAACATCAATGCTAGGTACTTTAGTTGAAGGTGCGCACCCAGAGTTGAGGAGCCCAAAGGGAGCATGATGGAACCTCATTGTTGGTTGTCCTGGCTTTTGAACAATTGACAGACTACTGCCACATCCACTAAGAACAACAGCAGTACTTAAGGAGCTTGTGTCTCTTGGGCCAGAAAGTTAAACACTAGATGCCTATGAAAAGCTTCTATCTAAAGAATAATGATGACCTAGGGGGTAAAGGGTGATACAGGATTTTTATTCATTCATCAGTTTTTTTGTGTGGTCTTGGGGATTGAACCCAGGGCCTTGCACGAGTAAGGCAAGGACTCTGCCACTGAGCTGCAACCCAGCAACAATATAGTTTTCAGAAACAGATACATCAAGTTCCAGTACTTTCAGACTTTGGGTCAAGGGCCTAGATGGCCATTAAGTCAGTATGGCTTTGGGGGTCCACAAGTGTATGATGAATGCCTGGGAAATCTTTGCTCAGGAGTTGTGCTATCACTTAACATGCAACAAAAGAAACCTCCTACCACCCTAACCAGGAAAAAGGGGTGTTCCTTCCAAACTTCCCAATTTCTGTCATTGATCGCAATCTCCTGCCAAAGAATCATTTACTACAAAATAGCCAAGTACTTAAAACTATGTGTTGAATTGATCTTCCTTCCTTCAATCTTCTAAGGCCTGTTCCTATGACATGTTTCTCTGATCCACTCTTTTTACTCCTCTCAGATACCAACATTTATAACTGGATTATTACAGAAACCTCCAAGGAAGTCTTTCACTCCAACCTCTTCACCCTCCAGTCTAAGCTGTACTGAAACCTAAACTTCATAGATGGCTTCCAGGTCATTTCTCTTCCTTAAAGTTCGACAAAGTCTGGATGCAAAGTAAAAACCCCAATGAGAAGACTGAAGTTCCTCCTTCGTGTGACCTTACCACCTCCCTTCATTGTCAACATTAACATCCTCCCATGGCACCAGACCCATTTTCATGTCTTTTCCTCATGGGATTTATTCTCTGCATCTCATTTATTTTTCTTCAGGTCAAAGTTCAAGGGTTAATTCAAAGTCTACTTCAAGATAGATTCCCCTGGCAGTTTCAGCCCTTTCTATGTTCTCTGCATCAGCAAGAACTACACAGCAAAATAACGGATGGTCTTCTAAATGATTTTATACACATTCCTCTATACCCCTGTTGGTAAACACCATGTCTTACACTTCTGTCCCAAGGCTGGATTGAGCAGGGTAAAGTTTGTGGCCAAACAAGTGTGTACACAAACACATCCCAAACAATGATCACATCCTTGCTTTGCTAAATCAATGACTCTGATGAACCAGACTAAAGTCACTCTCCATAGAGACCTGGAGGGACATCCAGTGAGCCACACACTTAATATGCAGATTATTTAGCAGTTAAGACAGGCAGTTCCTCTTCTGGCCTTAAGATGGTAAAGTTAAAGCTGGTTCTATGGATGTCAGCTTCAACTCTGGGAGCACTGCATTCCTCAAAGTCTAAAAATTTGGTCAGTTCCCTTCTTTAGTTCTAATAACCCCTTGCAGTTTGTTTCAGGCTTCAGAACGTAAATAGCCAGTTGGTCAGTACCTACCAAATAATTTCTTAGTTTCCTAGTTATTTATTATCAGCCTAGACATAATACCTGCCTCAATATTAATATTATTCATAACCATTATACCTCTCCCTCTTGTGCACACATAAGAACTATGTTAGCCCATCAAAAAGTCAAATCAGAGGCCAGTCGTGGTGGTGCACACCTGTAATCCCACCCACTCAGGTAGCTGAGACAGGAGGATCACAAGTTCGAAGCCAGCCTCAGCAATTTAGCGAGACACTTTCTCAAAATATAAAAAGGGCTAGGGATGTTGCTCAGTAGTTAAGCACCCCTGGGTTCAATCCCTGGAACCAAAATAAATGAATAAATAAATAAATAAAAATAAACAGACCAAATAAATAGGTGAATTTCTTGTCATTTCGGTATTACTGCTATAAACCAGTCAGCTTCAGAGGCCAAACCCTATAGAAATGAACTTAAAATATATACAAAGTAATGTCCTAAAGTGTTTTAAATAAGAAGGACCCCATTTAGAGGGCCTTGTTTTGTTTCTTGAGAGCTTGAAAGACCCTGGGAAGCAGGTACTGCTATCTCTCTTCAATACAACTTTTAGAGTACCTGCCACCTGTCCCTGAGGCTGAACACTGGGAACTCAGAATAAGCCTTAGTCCCTGCCTCCCAAAAGCTCAGTTTAGAAGAAACTGACAAAGTCTATTCTGGAGCACAATGGACATTTAGTAATTATTAAATGGGTATTTCCATTAAAAAGTCCCTGTAGTTTCTACAGAACCACAGTGAGAACCCAAACACTCATTTCACAAATGACAATTTTGTGTGAGCCAAAAAGAACTTTCACTTCAATACAAACATAACTTACAATAGTTTATGTCAGAGAATGATATAAAAGTTGGCTTCATGGGTTGATGGCCAGAATCTCATGCAACATTTAGATAGTATGTTTTAAACAGCATTTCTGTTTGAATAAGGCTAAAATCAGAAGTCTTGGAAGCATGAAGGTGTGATATAGGGTCTGCAGAATTTTATTCATGGCATCTGTAAAGTCCAAAAAATTTTCAATGCCTTGGTCTTATCATTTGTAAAATGATTATAATGCAAGACTATTATTTATTTAAAAAACTCCTCTGGAAATATAAAAGCCACATTAGAGTAATGTTTAATAATTCAAGATGAGGTCTGGAAGAACATCAACAGTCTTTAGCTCTCTGTGTCCAGACATTTTGAAAAGGCTTGGTGCCAAAGTCCATTAGTGCTAGCAATGAACATCAGCGGGACACTTTTTGTACCTCTGTTCCCCTTCAGTTGAACCAGCAAAATTAGATGTCTAACAGGAAGACAGGAAGCTGAAATGCAGTGGGACTCTAGCTTACCAAACAGTAGCATCAAATTATAATTTTCCTGATACCTCCTCTTTACTGTTGTTTGCTTAATTTAATTTTTTTAAAGAGAAAGAGGGATAGAGAGAATGAGAGAGAGAAAGAAAAATCAATTTTATTTACTTTTTCATCTGGTTTTCATTGCTCTTGCACTTAGGTGTGTACATGATACTGGGGTTTGAACCCAGGTCCTCACTCATGCCAGGCAAGCATAGTAACCACTGAGCCCCTGCTCTAGTCCCTTGTTTGCTTATTTTAAATAATTAGTTTTTACTCTCAAAGTTGCTGAGATCCTAAAAACAAAAGAAAATGCTTGCCATGATGCTCAGTTTTTCAGGGTTTTAGGCAACACTGAAGGTCCTTTGAGTCAATGGATACTGGCACAATCCGAAAGTTCTGACACTTTGGATCCGTTTGGGAGTGGTGGGATGGGAAGCTGAGAAGTATTTTCAAACTTCATATTAAAAGTAGTCACAATGTAGAGCAGAAAAAAAACCAATTTCAGAACCTGATTTGTGCATTTATTGAATTAATTGGACTAAATTTTCCCAGGAATCACCCAGACTAGAAATAAGAGAAGGATGCTACAAACAGACGTGCTGGGAAACCCTAGAGGTAATCCTCATCCCTCTGTTCCCAAAGGGTGACAGAGAAGCTGACATGGACTGAAAACCATCTATAAGTATAAAGTCCAAAATGGTAGACATCTACCACACGTGACTCTTGAGCACCTAATGCCTCGCTTGTCTTAACTGAGATGTGCAGTGAGGATAAAATAGACACCAGATTTCAAAGACTCAGTATGAAAAAAAAAAAGTAATGCAAAATATCTCAATATGTTACCTTGTTTACATGCTGAAATATTTTGGTTATAGTAGGTTTAATGAAATATACTTAATTTATTTTTTGTGTGGCTACTAGAATACTTTAAAGTGTACACATGACTCCCAGTTATAGTTCACATCACAATTTTATTGGACAGTGCTTGCCTGGAGCATCCCAATTTCACCTAGATCCCTTGAAAGGACAAAATTGGACATATGGAAGTATTGTCAGGCTCACTAAGCAAATGAACTCACTTTCCACTAGGTGATCTTGACACAATAAGAGAGTAAGACTGATTGCTGTAGCTTTTCTCTCACTGTTGATGTAGAAGTACCACCTTGTTCTTTGGCTCAATTTAAATGCTTTTTTATAACTGTCTGTTTTAGATAATATCAAGAAAGCCCTACAGGGCACCAAAGTGTGTGTTCTGAGGTCAGGCATACAAGAGATCGAATCTTAGCTCTGCCATTTATTATCTGGCTAACCTCAGAAAAAAAAATTAATATAGTAAGGTTCTTATTTTCTATAAAATGATAATATTGTCCCACAGATAAGGGGAAGGGAGGGATTATAGTTTTAATCTCAAATGTCTGCCAATGGTCCCTGTGCAAAGATTTGGTCCCTAGCCTGTACACCTTTGGGAGGTGGTAGAACCTTTAAGAGGTGCGGCCTGGTAGGAGGCAGTTAGGTCATCAGGGGTATGCGCTGGACGAGATTATTGGGCCCACCGTCCCTTCCTTTTGCCCTCCTTCCTTCCTGGCTGCCTTGAGGTAAACAGGCCTCCCCTGCTCCGCATTCTGCCATGAGGTGCTGCCTCGCTACAGGCCCAAAGCAATAGGTCCAAGTGACCATGGTATGAAACCTCTGAAACTAAATCAAAAGAAATCTTTTTCTGCTTAAAAGTTGATTCTCAGTAGTTTTTCATAGTGACAATACAAGAGGGTTAACACTGTAAGGGAGATAAAGAATTTGAATACCAGGCCTGACAAAGAACACTTGAAAATGGTAGCTGTTTAGTAAAATTTAAGTGACATTAACTGAGCATCTTCCAGAATAATGATGGGGTAGGGAAGACAGGAGGAAGGTGACAAAGGTAAGAGGATCCCTTGTCCTGAGGTCTTGGGGCCAATAGACCCAAGTCAGATCATTAGGCTCAGTATCTATTCCACACAGTACAACACTGCCCTCTAGTGACAAAGACATGGAGACGCTCACAGAGCATGAGGGAAGTAAGGAAGAAAAATATAAATTTTCTCAGGCATGAAGACAATGAGTTCTCTAAATCAGAGATATCATATCAGAGAACATTTTTTACCCATGAGTCACCTTCAAAGCAATAACTTGTAATTGGAAAAGCAATAAGATTGTCAAGATTTATTATTAACCTTTAAGTTGACTCTGTTAATTATATAGTGTTTCAAACAGGAAAAGCAGTAATTCCCTTCGCACATAGTGTGGCATTTAGAGAAGGCGGCCTTGGTGCATCAGATTACTAGGTTTTATTTTAGTTGGACATCAAAGAAGGCTTGAGCTTCAATGATAACTTCCTCCTTGTGAACAGTCTGCAAACCAGCATTGATCACAAATTTGGGTTAACACAGCTAATCAAGGTCAAAATTTAGGGTTGTACTGTTACAGAAACCTGAAATAATCCTTTGCATTTTGGCCTTTTTTTTTCCTAGAAGGGCACCAAAGGATACCAGTACCCTGGGCGGTTGTGGGGATGAAATGAGAGAACAGAGAAATGCCCAGCATAGTGCCCAACATGCATGCATCAGTGTTACTCCAATATCCATGGGCCCATGGGAAAAAACTCAAGCTGCAATAACTCCTTTTACTTATGTGGTTTGAAAACAAGATCTAATTTACCTAGCTCCCGTTCTTTTTTTTTTTTAAGAGAGAGAAAGGGACAGTGAGAGAGAGATGAAAAAATCAATTTTATTTAGTTTGTCATGTGTCATTTGCTGCTGACATTTAGCTGTGTATATGGTTCTGGGGTTTCAACCTGCATCCTCATGCAAGCCAACCAAGTGCCGTACACCACTCTAGCCCCTAGTTTCATTTGTTGATGTATCAAATTTGTCAATTTAAAGCAAAAACATCCTAGCATAACTGACATTTCTGAGTTTATAATACTAACTGAAATTCAGTAACAGTTTGAAACTCAGGGTTTTTTTTGTTTGTTTTGGGGGGTACCAGGGATTGAACCCAGGGGCATGCTTTACCCCTCAGCCATACTCCCAGATCTTTTTGTTTTTTATTTTGAGAAAGTATTTCACTAAGTTGCTTATGGCCTTGCTAAGTTGCTGAAGTTGACCCTGAACTTGCAATCCTTCTGCCTCAGTCTCCCAAATCTGGAATTACAGGTTTGCACCACCATGCCAAGTCATCTTTAATAAGGCACAAAGATGGTGTGTGATCAAAACCATCCACAAAGACACAACATGCTTTCATTTCATCAGAAATAAAATGGCTATCCAGGCCATCCTTACCCACTTTCATTCTCTTCAACTAACATCTATGAAAAACCTAATACTTAAATTAGAATGATTTTGTAATAATTTTCCTCACTTAATTTTTATTTTTACTATAGTGATCTTGTATGCAAACATTTCTCATGTGATGATCAGTTGGATGAATGTGACCCTCTCAAGCCCACCCCAGACAACTAGGACATGCACTCTCCAGACCCTTGCAGATTTTATTCAATAGCCTAAAGTCACTCCAAACTCCCAAAAAAGAAAATAAATACAAAACCAAGACAAAGATACCTACTCACTGACATTACAGGTGCTGTAATGTGAAGAATGCTTGGAAGGCAAGGGCTAGAAACCCATCTTAAAAGGTCCCAAGGGCCTGAGATACAGAAAAAAGAATGGGCCTACACACCTTCTCATGATACGGGCCCAAGACAATCCAGCCACAGAAGGTGTAACCCAGGTAGATCATGCCCGCACAAGCACAGAACCGGAGAACTTTCGGCAGTGAGGCTTGCATTGTTAAAATGAGCACCTGGAAAAAAAAAAAAAAGAAATTAACGGAATGGGGGAAATAATAAAGTAGCCACTGGAACTCAAAGAAGAAATGAGTTCCAGCCACAGTGGTCCTACCCAACGTCAAATGCTTACATTATAAGCTTGGAAATAGCCCAGGTATCTGATGACACCAACCCAAACGAAGAGCGTAGATGTCCCAAGCAAAATGCTGCACAGGTCGTAATTTGTGAGATTCTAAGGAAGGAAAAAAATGCAGTGAGTAAAATATTCTACTCTGTTCAGCTTATTTACCTCATGTTAGGTGGATTGGAAGGAATGTTGTATCTGTCTCCCTGTCAGGGCTACTAAAAAAGAACAGCAGCAAAAAGCAGAACTGTTCCAATTTTTTTCTTTTTTCCTTTTAGCATTTAAATTGAATTTATTTTCCCCCAAATAATATTATGAAATTGCATTACCTCATAGACGAGGGAAAGGAAGTCTAATGGAGTAGAGGAAGGAGAATTGGAGAGCACAAAAGAGGACTGGAGGGAAAAGCGAGGGTCACGCACGCATGAGTTTGTCATGATGAACACAACTACAGTGTATAACTATAAAGCCCCAGTGATAATTTAAAATTTAAAAAAATAAGAAAGAAAACCCCAGAATTGTCAGGGTTTTTTATAATTAAACCAATCTGTCCAAAATATTAGACCAAATAATAAAACCATTCCTTAACAAGATGGAAGTTTATCTTAAATACCGCCTAGTCAGATAGACATATAAGAGTTGCTGTCCTCCTTTTGGAAAATAAATCTTTATAAAATTTTCATAGCTTATAAAATAATCTATTGTACCACAAAGATTAATTTTGACATTTAGATTCTTTCAGAGAGATGAAAACAGACCAATTTTAAGCTAATTACTTAATAAACTCTAAGTTTATTTGACTACTAAGAAGTATCATTTGAAATTCCCAATCGTAATTCATAGATCTTCTTTTAGTGTCTAAAAATTTGTTATTGCATAATACCAATTTTATATAGACCTTTTCTGGTTTAAAAAGCTATATTTATAGAAAGTTGTGAAATTAATTCAATATTAGTTAAAAATTATTCTTGGTTCAAATTCTTTGCCATTTAAAAATGAAAGATTTCATTACATTTTAGAGAACATATTTTTCCTGGAAAAGTAAATCAAGTTTCTGACATTCCTAACTAATTTCTAGAACTTTGTTTAACTCAAGATAACAAACTAATTTAAGTGCTTAACAATTATTGTAACTCATGTCAATGATAAATATTTTAGACCATCCTAAACTAGAGTCTTCAATTTGTCCTTATAGATTTACAGGACTACTTTAGTAGTCCATTCTGGAATGCTGAATACTTGACATAATAAAAAATACGGTTGAAGAAAAAAGAAATGGTATTTACTACTGATCTAGACATTAAAGAATATAAGCTGATGGTGTTTGTTAAATATCAAATAATACAAGTCAGCTACTTGTAAAAGCAAACTCCATCATTTGCTAATTCTTCTCTCAAGGAATTCCAGGTCTAGTTGAGGAGACATCCACAAATGTGATTCTAATGCAGTATGTTAAGGGCAATGAGAGAGAGAATACCCCACTTGTCAAAGAGGGCTTCCCAAGGGTGTGACCCCAGAGCAGAGCTGCACCTGCAGGAGAAAGCTCCACAGGCAAATGGACAAAGGCTGAGAACCAACATGCTGTCCTGGAAGGGAAGATCAGAGCCCAGGCAGGCAAGAGCAAAGCCAGCAACAGAGGCAGCAGGGTGAGGAAGATACTGAAGGCCAGCCGAGGGGAGTCTTCACCTCAGAGGCAGAGGGGATGGTAAACAGCAAGATGAACACTTCTGGGAAAATTACTCTGACAGCTGGGTGGATGGAATCTGGGGGAAATAAAGCTGAAGATGGGAAAACCAGAATGGAGGCTGCTGGGACGGTCCAGGCCAGAGAGGAAAACAGCTGAAGAAGCCAGCAGCAGCCAGGATGCAGAAGATGGACCCTGTGGTGGAGGGAGGCCAGGCTGGTGGGACCCACCAACAGTACCTCATGGAGGGCAGAGGAGCTGGGTGAGGAGGAGTCAGCTCCTGGTTATAAACTGAATCAGTTAATTTCTGCAACGTGTTAGTTACTGGTAGACACTAAAGTATTTCTGCCTTCCCCTCATTGTCAGGGTGCCCAGTGGTCATGGGTCATCACCACCAGCTCTTGATGCATGTTCAGGGGAAGTGACTGGTTTATGGCACAGTTGCTCCAACTATATTAAATGGGTGGATGGATGGATGAATGGATAGACAGATGGATGGATGAATAAGGCTCCAACAACCAATCTTCTCAAACTTCAGATACTATTTGGAAGATGCCACCAAATTTCCTGGGGCATAGTCATAGGAATAACACCTTCCGTGCACACCAGCTTCCTCACTGCCTTCATGAGGAATCAAGGGACCAGAGGCCTCACTTTTATGGGTGTGAGAAACCAGGAGCAAACCAGTCTCCATAAAGATTTTATATCTTAAAATGCTTGATGACATCCAGAAAGATATAAAGAACATAATAAGATTTGAAGTGGGCTGCCCTCACCTTTGCTTTGATTTCCATTTTTAATATGGATCCAACGATTGTCATTAGGTCGCTGATAATCACCAGGACATACCATCCATTGATGAACTCCCACTGGTCAGCGTCACACACACGTCGCTTGTACTTCTCCAGGAAGAAGTTTAGAAATCGCTACAACAAACATTTTAAAAAGCATTTTCTTACAAATCACATTGCCCTCTGGAAGGAGCAGGGAGGTGCAGAACAGTGCTCTTGCCTATAGAATGTGTGGCTTTTCCTTCCCAACTCAAGAGCTCCATTTCACAGAGAAATGGCACACATTCTCTCTCATTATCTACCCTGGCTGTAAGTGTGTGTTTGAGTGGCTGCTAAATTAACTCAAACATCAAATACATATGCTCTGGCTCCAGAGGACTCGTGTCAAAGCACACAATATGTACCAAGAATTATCAACTCATTCAAACTGAGGACAACCCTAAGGACTAGGTACTATCGGTTCTGTCATCCAGATGAAGAAGTCCCAGAGAGGCTGAGACCAGGGAGGCTGGTTCCAGAGTATGTGTTCCTGATGTCATGTCCCTGGCTTTGGCAGAGACAAAGGTGAGACCTTAATCTTAGATTCAGAAGAGGGCAAGAATTAGAGGGTAGGTAAGAGAGATGGCTGTTTACCAAGTAAGCTGGCAGAGTTAAGATCAAAGAAAACAGAGTAGACTATTTACTTGCTCCACAAATAGCAAATAGAATTTCAATGACTTACTATTTCCCCTGACCCCAGCAGGAATTTACACACATGCCACAAACCAGAATAAGGTTGGTGGGGAGCTCGAATATATACTCATAAGAGCTCTGAGGGTAAAAAGGTAAAGTTAAACTCTGGGGAGAATTTTTAAACTATTTTAAAAAAACAGAAGAAAGCATTTTATGTTTCATTATAATCCATTTACCATGCTTTCCTGTCAAAAAGAACTCTGATTTGAAGACAAAAGATGAAGTTCACACATGCTATTACTCTGTTCTTAAGATACCTCCTGAAATTTAAAAGGATCTCATTTATTCTGGAAACATCCAAAAGCTTGAGAGTTCACCACTGTGCACCCGCACTTATTAGCTCACTATTAAGCAGGATAATTATCTGATTCCCACATGACATACCTGGAACCTGTGCTTCCTTCCCACACCTCAGGCTAGTTAGGGCCTCTGGGGGTCATCGCTCAAAGGAATCTAGCAGTGTCAAAGACCCCAGGAAGGTCAGGGTAGCCTAGAATAAGCAGTCCACTGTTTGGACAAACTGAGGGTGCCTGTCAACATGGGGGGAGAAAGTGCAAATGCACACTTACCTTTCGTAATCTTAGAGCAAGAACAACAGATCTTGTGCACAGGATAAGGGATGCCAGGCAAATCACAATGACAAATGCATCAAACACCAGGACATACTGAGTGTTTTTCTGAACTGAAGAACAAAACAGAATGCAAACGCTAAACACATATCACCTGAGAATAACTTCCAAGCAAAAGGGCAGTCTGAACAGAAGTTCAGATGGAACCTGTTGTCGACTTTAGAACAAAATGGTAACTAACAACTGAATCACACTCCACACAGTCAGAAGTCAGCAAGCAAAGTGAGACATCCCTGGTGTGAAGACTCATGCATTTAAAATACATGAAGTGCTAATAAATGCACCAAAATTAACTTATAAATATTTACTGTGGGATAGAATTCAACTCGGGGCTGACGTGTTGTTGTTGCACATGTCAAGTTTGCTGTTAATATCAGGACGAATTAAAATGTCACCACTAGAAGCCTAGTTTCTGCTTCTAAGCCTCATTGTGACATTTCCCAGCAGAGAATGCCGATTTGAAAAGCTTTTTCTGTATGTACAGGATATAACTCTTGCAATGCAAAAGAGGAGGAGAGGCAATTAGATTTTTGTTCTGGAATACAGGAAGAATGTACACGAGGGAGATGAAACTATACCCTGAACTTCTCTCAAGTCACATTCCAACCGCTGGCCTCTCCTGCCTGGCTCCCACCTTCCCCACCCTGCGGCCACACTTGTGCTCCTCTGCCATCCTCTCACCTCAAGGACTTTACACATCCTGGTACCTCTGCCTAGATCAGCACTCTGTCCCTACACATATATACTCAGATTATTCATTTTCAGTGTCAAGTTTCTGATTAAAAATCCTCCTTCTTTGAAAAATATTTCCTAAATTCTCATCTCTATTAGCAACTCCTATATTCTTCACAGTAATGTTTACAGCTGTAGCTCCTTTTACTCTTCTCTGCATGTCAGCCACTGAACTTATGTCATCAAAGAAGACACAGCATAGGGCACAGGGACAGTATAAGATGGGAAAACACATGGTCTCTGGAGCCCACTGGCCTGGGTCTGGGTCTCAGCTCTGCACTCAGAACAGTGGAGTCTCAGGGAAATTGCTAAACCTCTGAGCCTCCATTTCTTCTGAGAAGTGGGTAGAATGATAAAAATTAATAACATACAACATGGGAAAAGTTCATCTATGAAAATCCCAGGGAAGAGCTGAGGGAAATAACAGGAGCAAACACTCATGGTACTTACTACTTTATCACTCAGTGTCTGTCTTCCCCAGCAAATGGTTGGCTCTGTGAGGCAGGGCCCCTGAGCGGTGGTTAAACACGGCACTGTGCTTAGTATAACGCTTTAGCATGCTCACAGATAAGCAAAGAGCTTCATGCACATCATGAGAAGATTGCTGAAAAATCTAAATTAGAACTTATGAAAGTTGGAGCCAAGTTTGAGGCGAAGGGACAAGAGAAGGCACGGAGCTGTAAGAGGTGAAGGCGAGTGACAGCCTGGTCCCCCATTGGACCTAGGAAAGAAGGACAAATGAGAACGATTCCCAGTTTTCTGTCTTGGGTAAACTGAGTTCAGCCTGGACGATCAAGATGGGAAATGATGACTTGGTGGCAGCAGAAGTCATGGGCATGGACAGCCACTCAGAATAGCAACCTGGGAAGGGTGGGGCAGGGAGCAGCAATGATTGAGACTTAGGAGAAGTGATAAGCTCAGGACCTGGGGGAAGCAAGGCCAGAGGGGAAGGAATCCAGACTGTGGACAGGAAACCTTCAGAGGAGAGTCTAGGTCAGAGTGCTCCATAGCAACCCTCAGCAGAGGAGGCATTAAGAGAAGGACAAGAGCATGCCCAGATTTAGTGACGCAAGGGTGTGAGCAACATTGGACTAGTGTCTGAGGGCAAAGTGGTCATGCTGTAGGGTCTGAACATAGCTGGCCAGTCCATATGATTCATTCTACCCTGCTAAGCTTCAGCTGTCTCTGCCACAAAATGGGGTGGGCCACTTCTGTTCCACAGGGCTGTCCTGCAAGCCAGGCACAACCTATGCAAAGTGAGTGCCTAGCTCCAAGAGTTCATATCTATCTTTAGTCATTTTATACTCAAGAAACTTAAGTTATCTTGAAATATCATCTAATGGATAGATAGTAAGACAATGCACCTCTCCCAAAACATAGACCTCCCCCACCCTTTTCCTATGGAATAGGGCAGAGGAAATGAGCAGTTCTTGGAAAGCTGGGACTGAATATCCTATGAAATGCAAACACGGATTCCAGTACTTTTCTTTCTGACCTATAGCTGGAACAAAAACCTCTCAGATTGCTTGTATCAGGTCTTAGCTACAGACAGGAAAATAAACAGACCTAGAGAGATAAACCATTCCTCCCAATAGAGAATCAGGTATTCTGTTTTTCTTTGAAATATTGAAAGGACTAGTCTGTTATGCTTAAAAATACTTTATAAACATCCCTCATCAATGAGGACTCCTGCCCACTAAGGTCTCCCCAAGCCTCCCATCCCTGAATTGCTCTACTTATAAACCCAAGTTAGATGAAGACTGTAATACGCATAGAAATGGACATTGGAATTCATAAAAGGTATTATGAGTTTTGTATATGAAAAGGGCCATTCTCATATTGTGCTTTGAGATAATTCAGATAGTGGAAAGGAGAGAGAAACCTTAAGAGTATAAGTTTCTCTTAAGAGGAAATCCTCGGGGCTGGAGCGGTGGTGGCTCAGCGGTTTCAGCGCTTGCCTCGCATGTGCAGGGACGCAGGTTCGTACCCCAGCACCACGTACACAACATAGTGTCTGAGCAAAGGAGGCCAAATGAAAAATAAATTTAAAAAATTGATTCTCTCACTTTCACTATCCCTCTCCCTTTAAAATAAAGAGAAAAGAGAGAGAGAGAGAGAGAGAGAGAGAGGGGAAACCCTCCACCTACCAGTCACATGAAGCGGGAAGAAAACATTTCCTAAACTGTTTTCCAAATGTCATATTTTGCAGACTTTCACATCCCCTCATTTTAAATATGAATTCTCCTAGTGATGAAGAATGCCTTCTCAGGATACAGCTCTAGAGAAGCACATATAAAATGGTGTTTTCACTCCACAATGTGGTTTGTGTCTCTCTTTATTGGCCACAAGAGGGAGCCAGAGCGCCTTCTTGCTGAGCACAGGCAGGAAAACCCCAATGGTCTAGGTGGGAGCCACTGCTTTAGAGACACTTTTGACCCACCACTCATTATCTCATTTTAATCTTCATAGCGACTATTCCTAATCACATTTTGCATGCTACAAAGGGTAGGACTTTTTCCCCCATAGAAAATAGATGCAACCTATAATTGGACTTGGAAAATACACATCTAATCTGTGTCAGTCTGTGAAAGTGGTGTGTGCTAGAAATAGGAACCATAGAAACCAAAACTGTCTATTATGATCAGAGGAACTACTAAACTAAAACTTTATTTTAAAAAATGCAAAATCATCAGGCTGTCCTATTCAACTGAAGAGTAGCATGCCATAAATCAAACCTTTTTTTTTTTTTAAAGCAAATCACCTTGCACGAAAATCAAATCAAAATGGTTCAAGGAGCTAGGAATTAAACCAGCTACCTTGCAACTGATGGTAGACAAATTAGGTCCAACACTTCAGCATTTCGGAGTAGTCAAAGACTTTCTCAACATGTCTCCTAAAGTGAAGGAAGTAAAGTAAAAAATCAGTGATTGAGATGCCATAAAGCTAAAAAGCTTTTGCACTGCCAAGGAAATAATCAAAAGAGTCAAGAAGTTTCCTATGGAATTGGAGAGAATCATGGACTGTGATTCTTCTGACAGGGGTCTCATATCCAGAATCTATAAAATCCTCAAAAATATCAACTTCAAAAACACAAACAACCCAATCAATAAATGTGCCAAAGAACTAAATACAAACTTCTCAATAGAGGACATTGATCAGGCCAATGAATACATGAGAAAGTGCTCTAAATCACACTAGTAATCAGATAAATGCAAATGAAAACTATATTAAGATATCACGCCAGTCAGATTGGCAAAAATGAAAAAACAATAATAGATGCTGGAGGGGTTGTAGAGAGATAGGTACACTAGCACACTGTTGGTGGAACTGCAAACTGGTACAGCCCCTCTGGAAAGCCGTGTGGAGAATCCTCAAAAAACTAGGGATGAGCCCACCATACGACCCTGCTATTCCTCTCCTGGGTATTTTTCCAGGGGATTTAGAATCAGCACATTACAGTGACACAGCCAAATCGATGTTCATAGCAGCTCAATTTACAATAGCTAAATTATGGAAACAACCCAGATGTCCCTCACTGGATGAATTGATCCAAAAACTGTGGTATATATATACAATGGAGTTTTACTCAGCAATTAGAAACAATGATATTGCAGGCTTTGAAGGCAAATGGATGGCTATGGAAGAAATTATGCTAAGTGAAATCAGCATAACCCAGAGAACCAAGGGCTGAATGTCTTCACTCATCTGAGGAGGCTGGAGCTAGACCCTGGCCATTGAAAAAGGAGGCCAATTCTCATGTTTTAAATCCGGAAAAGGTGTTAGGACATACAACCTAAGGCATTTGTGGAGATGTATTGGGAAGGAGGGAGGGGGAGGGATAAGGGTGGATATTTGGGGGGGGATTGGGGGGTAATTCTAATATTCAGATTTTATATATTTTTTCATTAGAAGCATGTTTGATTGTTCAACAAATAAATTTCTTAATTAAAACAATAAAGCAAATCTAAATTGGAAACCATGGGTACTTTACATTTTAATTTCATTCTGATAATCTGGTCAAAAGGAATCAAACAAGGCTTGATAATTTAAAAAATGCTGACCATTTATCACTGACATCATCCCAGCCCCTCACTGAGCAAAGGCAATGGAGTCCATGAATCCACTTTAAACATGTGGAGTAAGAGGCGTTTTTTCATGTAATGACTGAACAGGTGTCTTCACATTTGTACAGGTGACAATATGGGCTTAAACGCTCAGATCAAAACCATCTCCAAGAGTCATTTCAGTTTTATTTCCAACTGTGTTCCAGCCAAATGTATCTTTTGCTTGCTTTCTCCTCATACTGTCAGTATGCCCCCCACTTGTTCCACCTGTAACACACTAGAGATTTTATCAGCATGTCAGGCTCCCTTACTAAGGCTTTTTTCTTCCTTTTCCCCATAGGGCCCAACAATTCATATGCTCCAGTTCCTGTTCTCAGACCTTTGCTTCCCATACTATTCCTTTGATATTTGATATCCTGGAATGTAAATATCATCATTACCCTCATTTTACAGAGAAGATACTGAGACAGTGAAGCTAAGAAAGTTGTCCAAGATCACAGGTAAACAGGAGGACTGGGACTCACACCTGAAGGAAAAGTACAAACCTATGGGACACACTTTACAGAATCTAATTTTCAAAATATGTATTTCCAGATCCTTTCCTCCTATCACCATCCAAATCAACCATTCAGATACTCCAAATCCCAAAATAAAGTGCTAAAAACCATCCCATAATCCACAAAGGCCAGAGAACATACTTACTAGATCCAGATATGTTCAAGTCTTTACATTCTTCAATGTTGGCATCACTGTCAAAATAGATTTTGATTTTGCCACTGTGCGCTTTGTTGTCAAAGGTAATCTGGAGATATAAGGAGATCTAGAGGTTACAGCTCAGCAGGAAATATGACTCATTGGGTCAACTCTATTTTAAAAAGTGGGTACCTCCCAGCAAAATCGATGTTGATAGCAGCTCAATTTACAAGAGCTAAATTATGGAAACAACCCAGATGCCCCTCACTGGATGAATGGATCCAAAAACTGTGGTACATATATACCATGGAGTTTTACTCAGCAATTAGAAACAATGATTTTGCAGCCTTTGAAGGTAAATGGATGACTATGGAAGAAATCATGCTGAGTGAAGTCAGCATAACCCAGAGAACCAAGGGTCGAATGTCTTCACTCATCTGTGGAGGCTGGAGCTAGACCCTGGCCATTGCAAAAGGCGGTCAACTCTCATGTATTAAACCCTGAAAAGGTGTAGTGACATACAACCTAAGACGTTCGTAGAGATGTACTGGGAAGGAGGGGGAGGGGGGAAGTGACAAGGGTGGGTAATTAGCGGGGGCTCTAGGGGTAAATCTAATTTTCAGAATATTATATTGTTTCATTGGGGAAAAAATGTGGGTGCCTCCAAACTGTGCTGATCCAAAGAGAATTACACTAATGAAAGTGTCCTCATCACATGATTTCTTCTATGATTAGTCCTAAGAACTCAAATGCAAAGCCACCAATCTTTGACAAGACAGTACAATTACCTTCATTATTACATGGAATGGCATTTAAAAACAAATTGCTTCAACTCTGTCCTTTAGGTATGAAGATTTAAGTTTTTACCAGCATGGAAATTCTTTTTCTGCTTGCTTCAAGAAGTATGTATGAGGGCTGGAGCAGTGGCTCAGCAGCTGGAGTGCTTGTCTGGTATGCATGAGGACCCAGATTCAAACCTCAATACCATATACACAATGAAGTGCCAGAGAAACAAAGGCTAGATGAAAATATAAAATTAATTCTTTCTCTCTCTCAATTAGAAGAAGGAAGAAGAAGATGATGATAATATGATGTTTTCAGGAAAAAAAAAACAGAATTGTTCAGGACTGTAGGTTGAACTTTGAATGTCCTAGTGCCCTCATTCTTCCACATTATAGAACCCAAGTCAGTCACATAAATCATTTAAGGTTTATAAGATGCATGCTAAAGAGGTCCTAGGATAAATACATTAAGACATCCAAAGAATGCACAAGAAAAGAGCTCAAAGGGCTGAATGTGTAGGTGATCAAACCTACATGCACCTGAGCATCCCTGAACACAAACAGTTCTGTGCCATCCAGAACATCACTAAGACCAAACCAGAGGCTGGAAGGTTAAGCCACAACAGCCCTGCTTCCACATCTATCAGCAACAATAAACCTCTATTGACTCTGGCAAATGATTTCCATTTCCATGAAGAGAACCCCTAAGATACTTGTTTTAAGCCTTTAGAAATTTAAGCAAAGTCCAATGATCTAAACAAAAATGTAAAGCCAATTCTTTTGACCCACACTGAGTGACCATGTCACAACAAAGCCATCAGTGACCTTTCCTTGCAGGCCCTGCTCCTTCCTGATTCTCATCTGCCTCTGTCCTTGTCCCTACAGAGGGTCCCAGAACAGGCCTGCCCACCTGTCCCAGGGTGGTTAACCATGACCTTCTCAGCCAGAATCAACCTTCCTTACCACATGCTGCAGTTTGAATGTGTCCCCTAAAGTCCATGTGTTGGAAACTTCATCCCCAATGCAATGGGGGAGGGACCTAACAAGAGGTGATTAGGTCATGAGGGCCCTGTCTCAGTGAGTGGATGGATGTCACTATCACAGGAGCAGGTAGTTACTTCAACAGTGGGTGTGTTTTGAAAGTGGTCCCCTCATGTCCTGTGATACCTTGTGTCACATCATGACAGCAAGAAGGCCAGCACCAGTTGCAGCCTTCCACCTTGGACTTATCAGTCTCCAGAACTGTGAACCAAACACATGTGTATTGTTATCAAATTGCCCACTCTGTGGTATTCTGTTAAAGCAGTGGAAAACGGACTAAGACACCAAATACAGTAATTTATAATGACTTTTATTTGCTTATTTTTCTATCTATTCCCTCTTCCAGGCATAAGTTTCTGGGAGTCACTGTGCCTCTAGGGCACAGCAGAATGCCTGGTGAGTAGAAGGGACTCAAAACTATTTATTAATTGTGTTGAATGAAACATTCCTCTGCATGGCTACAAGACAGTATAAATAACTTTCATCTCAGCCTTCAGCTTGGCTCCTTTACAGGCACAAAAGGGAAAGTGGGAAAAGGAAGGTAAGAGAGAAGGCAAGAAGGCAGCCTGCTCTCCCCACACTGGGGCCAGCAGCCTCTGCTCCTGCACAGGCCTCCCCTCAAAGTTGAGGGCGAGGGGCGCGCTCTTTCATAGGCGGGCCTTCAGACAAGGGGCTGGTTTCCACCTCAAGATTTGAAAATACTTGCTAAGATGTTCACCAAGACCTGCCATAGAAGCTGGGGAAAGCACTAGAGACACTGAAAATACTTGTCAGAAGCATCTCTTCTAATATGTCAGGAGAGTAGAAGGTCCAAGCCAGTTTTGAGAAGGAATCCTTTCCGCTCAGATATCTGATTTGAAAAAAAAAATATCAGAAAGGACTTGCTGCTTCTTCAGAAGTAATGATCTCTGGAGCAACGATACCATCAACAATCACTGTTTCTTTCTTTTCTTCTTCTTCTTTTTTTTTAAAGAGAGAGAGGGACAGTGAAAGAGAAAAACCATTGCTCCAACACTTTGTTGTGTACCTTTATTGTATACTTGGTGCTGGGGTTTGAACCCGCATCGCTGTGCATGCCAAAACCGCTGATCCACCACTCCAGCCCAACAATCACTGTTTTAAACACAACTGCATATAAAGTCTTTGGCTGGTGTGATTTATGCTCTGCAGCTACAAAGGAGGATGGGAATCATAGAAAGAGGCTTAGCAATATAATGACACTTGCCGTGTTCTGAAAGACATAACAGTCTGGTAACTCCCGGGAGTGAATGGTCTGTAGGTCGATGCCTTTAAGGCAGAAGGAGATTTCAACCTGTAAGAGCCTGAGGGAAACATGAAAAGGTATAAAAGCCCCGAGTCAACCACTCTCCTTCCACCCACCCTCACAGCATGAGACTTGAAAATATTTTACCGATAAAATTCCAGTCGGAAGAATGAGGACTGCATCCAGTCCTGAGGTTCCTTGGAAAGCGTCTGAAGGTCCAAGTGAGCACAGTCTAGGGAAAGGCAAGGACAAGTCATGTGGTCTCAGGCGAGTGGTGGTTGCTCAAACTAGTGCACGAAAGCTCAGTGTGAAGCAAGCAATTTAGAAAGTTTCAAAGACTCTCCCCAGAAAATATTTACTCACTACAAGAGGAAGAATAGTAATGTTTCTGTGGAGAACTGGCAGACACCACACGGCCCCAGTGACCAAAGCTGACACCAGTCATGAGATAAACAGGCAGCGCCTCCTGCCACAATGCCGAGGGCACAGCAGTTATGTAGCAGTCCTGCCCCAAGTCACTGCCTCAACTCAGTCTTGAGGAAACAAACACCCAAAGTGAGGGATATTCCACTTTTTAAAAATGTCAAGATCATGCCAGGCACAGTGTAAATCTAGTGACTCAGCAAACTGAGGCAGGAGGATCACAAGCACCAGGCCAGCCTCAGCAACTTAGTGAAACCCTGTCTCAAAAGCAAATAAATGGGCTGGGGATGTGGTCAGTGGTGAAAAGTACCTCTGGGTTCAATCCCCACATTAAAAAAAGAAAAGGATTCAAGATTTTAAAAGAAAACAAATCTAAGCAAATGTCTCTTATTCCAGATTAAGAGACTAAAAAGTCATGACAACATAAGGCAACATATAATCTGCACATGATCCTAGGGGTAGGGGACAGTTTTTCTGTGGCTATTAGAACATTAGGACAATTGATAAATCGAGACTAGGGTTTGTAGACTACAGTTTTGCATCCGTGTTAATTCTTCACTTGGAGCAGTATACAGTGGTTGCACACAATGCTTTTGTTCAGGGAGAATGCACGCTGAAGTATTCAGAGGTAAAGAACAGCATATCTATGCCTTCTGGAAAAATACTTACACACAGGAAGAAAAAGCAAATGAGATAAAACATTAGTATTGAGGAAATCTGGATGAGAAGAAGACAGGACATCTTTGGATGTTTGGTAACTTTTCTGTTAGATCTGACTCTTTTTTTCCAAAATAAAAATAGAAGGGAAAGGAACTCAGGTTGCATGTAAGTAAGAATAAATTATCAGCCATAAACTATAGAAGAACAGTCCAAGATCCTCCCAAATAAATTAGCCCCATTATCATGGCCCAACACCCTTGTTTTACAGAGTAGTCAAGCCAGGGGTTAAGAGGTGAGCACCTGTCCAGGTCACAGAGGTCTGGTAACAGAACTAGTGTGAAGCCAGCCTGGCTGACGCTTTCCCCTACCCCACCCTCTGCCACCAAGCTATGGCTGTGCCTTCTATGCTGGCTTTGACCCTGGAAAAGTCAGGGCCTAGTAGAGAGTACCTGGTACTTGGTAAGTCCTTCAGCATCTTGTATACTCAATGGCCTTTTCTTACAGAATGTCACCTAACAAATTTCAGCTCCTTATTTGTTTCCTTAGCCCTTTAACTAGATTCTTTGAGAGCAAGAGCACAACCATATTGCACGCTGTTAAACACTCAGTGCCTAAGAGATAGCTGGCACTCAAAATACGTTTCAATTTGTGGGACATGCTTCTATTTGGTAAAAATTAGGCATCCTGAGCTAAATATGGGACACAGAGCTGAAGATATAACTCAACGTAACACGTAGCACAACAAGAAATACACTAGGGTTGCATGCTCTCTCGTTTAATGCAACCCTCCCTTTAATCCTCAAGGCAAGCTTGTGAGATGGGCACTGTTGCTGCCATTTTACAGATGAACAAACCAAGGCACAGAGCAGTCAAGAAACCTCCTAAAGGTGTCTATTCCAAATTCAAATCCATCTGCTCTTGGTTCCTGGTTCTGAGCTCCACCGAAGCTGACCTCTCTGATTATGTATTTTAGAAGAGCATCAAAGACCCAGGCTCCCCATCTGATTCATTCATTTATTCAGAAAACATCTGCTGAAAGTCGGGCATTATGCTTGGCACTGGAGGTAAGCAGTGAACAGGATGGTTGCGGCCTCCACAGAGCTCACCTTCTAGAAAGGATGGTTAAAAAAAAAAGTTAAAACAAACAAACAAACACACATATATATAAGATATAAGATTTGAGAAGCAAAGCTAGTGAGGACAAAGTGATGTGAATAACTTGGTGGAGTAGCGCTAGTCAAGGATAGGTGGTCAAGAAATGACTCTAAGGAGCTAAAGGTGTTTGAACTGAAAGCTTTCTCTGAAGATAAAAAGAATCACCTATGCATAGATCCATGCACCGTACATAGGAAAAACAGCAAGCAGTAAGAATTCCAGGCAAGAAAGAGCCTGACTCATTCCTCAGGCAGAAAGGATGCAGAGGACAGGAGACAAGGCTACGTGGAGTTTGGTGAGGCAGGTAGGTGGCTAGCTCTAATAGGGACACAGATTTTATTCTAAATGGAATGAGGAGCCACCAATATTTTGAATTATATGACCCAATTCACATTCTTAAAAATATCACTCTGGGTCTGGAGAGGTGGCTCAGTGGTAGAGTGCTTGCCTGGCATGCACAAGGACCTGGTTCAAATCCCAGTTCCACATATACAACTGTCAGAAAAACAAAAATCAGATGAAAAAATAAAGAAAATTGATTCATTTTTTTTAAATTAAAATACCACTCTGGTTACTGTGGGGGCTAGGCAGGGAGGGTAGAAGTAAGACCAGAAGCAAGGAGATCAATCTGAGCAAAGAGCAGCATGGACTGCAGCAGCGATTGCTGAAATAGAGAAATCAACAAATGCAAGCATGGTGCGTGAGCAACTAGGAATGTCGCAGTTTAAAACAGAAATGTGCTATCATTTTCCAAGATGAGGAAGTCTGAGAAAGAAACAGCTGGGGTCAAGCGTAGGTGAGCAGATGGGGAGGTCTGAAGCACTTTGTTTTAGACGCAGGTTTGAAATCTCTTCCAGATGTCACAATGAAATTGTCACACCGCTAGTTGAATATGAGTTGTCTGGAGCTCAGGGAGAAGTCAGGTAAGAGGTATAGGTCTGGACTCCCCAGAGAAAGGGCATAACTTCTCTGAGACAGAGGGGTGGGCCCACCCATGCAGGTCAGGCTTTAACTATGGCCTTTCCTTGAGCTTCTTTGTGACATGAGAGGAGTGGAGAGAAGAGATGAAAGGGGCGTTGAACGTGTGTGGCCTTCAAAAGACAGGAGGTCCTGTTCTGGCACACTTCTGCAGGACTCACCACCCCTGGGGTAGGGGACATGGGATGGAGGATGCCAGGGATGAATTATGGTGAACAGAATCCAGGTGGGAAAGGAGAGGCAAGCACCCTGACAGCTTTTGCAAGGAAGTGACAGGGGTGGACAAAGGTATCTATGCGGCCTGCTAAAGTGACTGAAGGCAGGAGGTGGAGATGGACCATGGAAAATGAGGTGAAGTCAGTCAGAAGGTAGTCTGTGTGAAGTCAAAGATCTTTAGTGCGAGAGTACTGAGCCAGAGCTTCAGAAATGCAATGCACACCAATCGCAGGGATCTCATCAGGTGCACACTTGGATTCAGGCGCTCAGGGGTGGGGCCTGGGGTTCTGCCTTTCTCACACACTCCCAGAGATGCCATGTTGCTGATACTTGAGTAGCACTAAGTCCTTGACTTAGTTGCCTACAGTAATTTTCTCAACTGTGAAAGGCAGGCCAAGCTGTTGATAATTAACATCCTTCTAGCTCTAACATTATTATCCTAAGGTGGATCAAAAATCAATCAATTAAATTGATCTGAATGAATGACTACATTTTGAAAGAAATAACACATTCAAGATAAATGTGCCAGATATATGTCCTAGGTTTTTTCCTTCTGTATTTCATTCATTGACAGATGTATATTATTTTGCTTTAAACATCTTTAAATCATTTTTTTAATTGATGGCATCTTAGATTCAGGGATATATGGCAGAATTTTGTCAGTTCATTTTACACTATTTGTAAAATTTGACTTACAAAAGTCTGTCTTGTTTTTCAAATTTTGCTTTACTTTGTAGTTACAGAGCTGCACATTATCTCAACTCACTTTCAGAACTCTCTGAAATCTGGCAACCTTGACTACAGTATTGCCATCAAGGCCACCAACACCTGGTAGCAGCAACACAGGTTAAAAAAAACCGATTTCAAAATCCCTAATAAAATATCAAACCTCAGCAGAAAAAAATTGATATACCGATATATAGAATAACATCCTCATCACTCAAATGGATCTCACAGAGCAGGATACTCTGGCCAATGAAATAACAGTCCTCTTAGATCGATGCAGATTAGCACGTTCGTAGACAGGAAAATGATGAAGTAATCATCGTGACTCCAACGGAAAGAACAACATAAGCAACTCAAAACTCAAAAACTGCACTACAAAAAATAAAATACTATATAGGTTAATCTTAATATGTAAACCCAAAATCTGAAATGCTCCAAAATCTAATCATTTTGAGCACAGACCTGATGCAACAAGGAGAATATTCCACACTTGACCTCACATGACAGGTAGCAGTCAAAATGCAGGTGCACCCAAACTACTGCATAAAATCATCTTCTGGCTATGTGTAAAAGATGTATACAAAACAGACGACTTTCATGTTTAGACCTGGGTCCCCTCCCAAATCTTTTGCAGTATGTATATGCAATACTCCAAAATCCAAAAGAATCTGGAATCTGAAATACTTTTGTTCTCAAGCATTTTGGATGAGGGAGACTTGACCTGTATTTGAATGATAGTCACTTAACTATTGAGAAGAAACTTATTTTTGAAAAGATTTATAACAGTCCTTTCAGAAAGACTGAACTGGAAAACTGCCGTTCTGGAGGCAGAAATGAGAGGGTTACACCCATCAGAATGAATTAGCTTAATCTGCAGCCAGCTGTGCAGCTAAACAGAAACCCACCAGGAAAGCTGGGTGTGCAGGCAGATCATGGCATTCATGAAGAATCATGAAGGATGATTCTCGTAATAGTAGAGAAATACAGAATGTAGGAACAGCTAATCTCGGACAGCTTCTGCCGATTCACCTACTTAGGGTATAATGCCACATCTATGAAATCAAATGCAATTTTTATTTATGTTATCTGGAGGCATCCTCTACTGTGTCCAAAAACAGAGGGTCTAAAATCAAGTAGCAAGAGTTTATAAAGTCTTCATACCTTTTTGATATGTTGTAAGATTCTCTTTGACAAGTTGAAGTTATTAAGTAAAAGAATACAATTAAACTTCTTAAACAATATAAAATAACTCAAATTAATAACCAACCTCTCTCCACTTTATAAAAACAAAACAAATAAGAACAACAAAAAGACTCCATATTCTTGCAGAAAGGAAATGAACAAGGGCACCACTGTCCAATGGTATAAATAAATCCTGCTTTGCAGCCCTGCCTATCCTACCTAGCCACTGATATTGACTTTGGCTACATTTCTTTAACCAATTTTCCAAGAAAAGTCAATTGAGCAAAACAACATCTGAATCACTGGACAACAGTTGTATGGTGCTCTGCTTTTAGTCACACATTTTCCAAAGGGAAAATGACATGTGGCTTATTTGAAGCAGAGGGTGACAGGACAAGTCATTGGTCCACCCGTCAGTCCTCCTACTTCAGATACAGGAATCACCCACTGGGAGGGCATAGCTGAGCACCCAGATAAAACAGTAAGAGTGAAACAAGCCAGGCATCATGGTGCATGCCTGTAATCCCAGCAACTTGGGAGGCTGAGACAGGAGGATCATGAGTTCAAAGTCAACCCCAACAACTTAGCAAAGCCCTAAGCAACTTAGTGAGATCCTGTCTCGAAATAAAAAATACATAAATAAATAAAAAGTGTTGGGGATTTGGCTCAGAGGATAAACATCCCTAGATTAAATTGTTGGTGCAAAAAAAAAAAAAAGGTGTGGGCAGGAGACAAGATTAGCCCTTGTAGGTTGACTATCAGATAGATCTCAGGTGAGCTGGTGCTTCCAGGACCGTAAGACTAGTGACATTTCAATATTGTTGGGTACAGAAAAAAGCAATGTCCTCTAGAGGGTCTCTGACAGCACTTTGCAGCCAAATAGCACCTGGGTCCCAGATTATATGGCTCAGGCCTCTTCTTTCCAAACAAGAGCCTGGGTTACGTTTACTCACACAGAGACTCTAAACAGGCAGACTGAGGAAGAGTTAAAACCACTGTCTTGCACAGTGTTCTCCTCTTGTATTACCAAGGCATCTTAAAATCAGGTTGCAGGAAATGTGGCCAAATGAACTGCGTAACACTTCATTTAATAAATACTTTCCAAATTTAAACTGCTACTAGGACCACTACCCCGTATTATTAGTAGCTTGAGAAACCATGATGGATTAATCTTTGCAACACCTGTACGGGCAACCAGGAGCACCTGCCATCTACCAGAAGTCTGTTGAATGAATGACAAACTCCTCAAAGTTCTAAGTCAAACATTTTGTATTTTCACATGGTGCTCTTTCACATTCTCAACAGAATGGCACACAGCACTTCTACAGGATTAGCTGTTAACCTTTTGTCAAGCAATCTCCTAAAAGAGACAATTAATTATTAATACAATTCATTATTCAAGGACCATTTAAGTATTTTATAAATAATAAAACCAAGTATGCAAGGCATTTAGGCATACATTTTTTTCAATTGATACATATTCATTTTTTTTTTACAAATCTAATCACTTCCTAATAGAGAGAAAAAAAAACCCTAAACAATTGTGAACACGTATGCATTTATTTCCAAACCAACAATTTTGAGTTGCACCAAAGATATCCACAAACGCTGTCCTGTCCTATCATCAGGGTCACAGTTTTTGGAGCCAAAGCTTCTGCAGGCCAATGTGGACGTGACAGGCAGAATAGGTTCACTCCCACGTGAGAGCCTTTTTGCTCTTACCATAGAAGATGACAAGGCACATAATGAAATCATCACTGCATTACCTATCTCAATGTCGCTGTCAATGTTTAGGGTCTCATTAGAAGAAAACATGGTCCCTCTCTTGTAATGCTGCTTACAGATTTTTAAGCCAATTCTATTGTCTTCATTTTCTCCATAATCAAGGGTTGCCAGGGAAATGTTCTTGAGATGATGATACTGTTTTTAAAAAATAGTTAAATAATATTTAAAAACACACATGAGCTTATAAAAGTTGATCAGAAGTCACAGCATATGGAATACACTTTTAACTACTTTTTTTTGTTTATATCATGCCCCTTAGTAGCACTTTCCAATTTAAATTACCACAAGGTCATTTTCTGAGGCTGTGCAGGAACACACTGACTCACATAACTGTAAACTAGAGCAAACCTGCTGACAGCTGGCTCTCATCTCCCTCAGAACCCAAGGCAAGGTCCTGCTTATCTCTCAGACCTTGCCACCTACCATGGTCCCTGCATTCCTTCCTGAAAAGCCACTCTAGCCTCCAGGCAGTTCCCAGAGCTTGCCAGACATGCATCTGCATCTGGGTTTAGCTGTTTCCTCCACCTGGAACTTCAGATATCTACATAGCTCAAGCCTTCAGGTCTTAACTCAAGTATTACCACTTCAGTGAGGCATTCCCTCAATAAGCCAACAAAATTTGCAAACATATCAAAGCCTCACTCACATGGTACTCCCAAAAATATGTAATGCATACCTATATCTGTCGATTTAAAATAAAAATGTAAAATTAAAAAAATTTTAAATAAAGAAAACTGCCAACATCCATTCATGACAGACATACTCCTTCTGTCCCTTCCTGCTCTACTCCCCAGCAGTGATCACACTCAGACATGCCACAGCTTAGCTTGAGACAACCAGCATCAGCTTACATTAACACAACTTGGCTATTGTGCTATCTGCACTAATGGGGCTTCACTAGCCTCCATCTTTACAAATATGACTTTACTATCCTAGGAAACTTGTACTCAAGAACATTAAGGTTGCAAATAATGACATTATTTACTTTGGGAACATCCTTAAGACTCATAGGTGGAAGACAATTTGAAGATTTAGCCTGATAGCAATTCCAAGACCCTGTGAGACTATTCCTCAACCTTCACCTTGCTGGATCCATCAAAACTATTATATCATGATCCTTCTCCAATTCTAATCAAGGGCCCCCACATTAAAGGACTCTTGTTGTACCTGAGGGATCTCTTGGATGTTCAAGGTGACATCTTTCTTACCACTGTAAGCAAGGAACTCAGCTTGGCTTAAATAGCATATCTTGGTTAGTGTTTTAGGGACCCAGCATTTGAGATCATATATTTCACTTCATTTTATTTGTCTAGCTCTCCCCTCTAGAAAGGGCAGGGCCTTTGTTGGAGTCACTGCTACATCCCCAATGTCTAGAATAGTACTTGCTACGTACAAAGGATCAAATGTTTATTGAATGAATGAATGAATGAATGAAAGAGAAAAAATAAATAAGACTAATTTCTTTCTCCTAAATCTTCTCTTCATGTCCATCAATCTGCTGTCTCATACCTGTCCAGACCCAGCTGTTATAGTCCATGTCCTTAAGATTTGCATAGAAATATTAATGCAAAGACATTAAAACTGAGACCTCCACACTTATAGATTGGGTTTCAGATCTTCATCAAGCCTTCCGAGATGATAAATGTCCTGGCTATGTGATCTGGAGTAATGTCCCAAAAGTAGTGGGTATGAAGGAATAAATTAAACAGACAAATCTTCAAAAAATAAAGGCCAAAATAAGCAAATTCTATGCGGTTCCAATAATAATAATAAGCATCTTTCAGCAGACTATGCAAATTTTTCATTGGGATATTTGAATATATGTATTATTTTTGTTTGCTGGCTAAGACAACACAAAGTATACATATTCTTAAAGTATAAGTCAATATATTCTTAAAGAATAGATTATTCACAATAAATACTTGCCTGATTAATAACAAAAAAGAGGCTCTCATAGGCATCCTCTTGAGTATATACACTGCAACTATAGTCATCTTCATCTATTCCAGAATATCCTTTCAAAAACAAGTGCTTGAAAGCAACAGTGCTATCTTCTTTGAAAGCAACCACCAATTGGTTACCTAAACCAAAGCGAACAAGCTAAAAAAGAAAATCAAATAAGAGCATGAGCTTGACCATTTGACGGGGAGGAAAATGCCTTATGATCATCAACCTTTTCCTCAAAACAGAAGAAAAACTCTCAATTCCCTGTTTTATACTAATAGCAACAATATCAAAATATAAGATCCCCAAAAGAATAACCTCACTGAACTATATCAGCAATCCTAATTAGTATAATATTGTAGTGCAGCTCAGGAAAAAAAAAAACAATCAAAGTATGGTCCTTTGACATGCTGAGCACCTTGAACTAGAGCAGTGGCCCAAGAACGAAGCTCTCCCTGACCTTTTCTCCTCTCCCCCTCTCTCTTGAAGCTCTGAGGGCCTTTCTCTGAAGATCTCTTACCGGAGAAGTTCTTCCAGAAGGAGCTAATCCTCATGAACCCCTCCCCAATAATCTCATTAAACTGCAAAGACTGACCCAAAGGGAAGAGGACTGGCGTTAACACCACACTCAGAGCCCACAGCAAACTTGTCCCAAGCCGTTGCCTATTCTTCAGGCCCATTTATCTCCCCTAAAAATCACTTACTCATTACATTAGTCTGAGTTTTCCAGAGAAACAGAACCAACAGAATAATGAGCTTTTTAGATTAGTTTACATGTTCAGAGGCTGAAGAGCTCTACAGCAGTTGGCTGGAGAGCCAGGGAAACAGTCCAAAACGCCAGAAGTCTCAGAGGGAGAGAAAGGTCAATGCGGCACCCTGTGAGGTCGAACGCCTAAGCAGCCCCTCAAGAGGCACTAGTGCCTGTCCAAATTCACAGGCTGATAACTGGAGAAAAACAGCACCCACTAAAGGAGGGTTCAGTGCAGGACAGAAAGTTTTCCCCTCTAATTTTTTTGTTCCATCCACAACCCCAACCTGGTAGATGGTGATGCCCCCATTCAAGGCAGGTCTTCCCCACTAAATTCACTGACCCACATGCCAATCTTCTCCTCATGGACGCTCCCAGAAGTATGTTTTATGGATTTTCTAGGCATCCCTCAACCCATACAGGTTGACAATCAAAAGTAGCCATCATACTTACTCTTTCTTTAAAACTGCATATACCCTTCCCCCCAACCCCCCTTCCTTCTCCCCTAGGAAGAAGTATATACACATCAGCTTCTAAATCTCATTGAGTTATGGGGTACTTTTCATTCTTGTGGTCTCCCCAAACACATAATAAATATGAGTGTTTTTTTTCTCCTGTTAATCCATCTCTTCTCAGTTTATTTTAGTTGACACAAATACCACCCCTTCAGAGAACAGAGGGAAAATTTGCTTTGCTACTACCAATTGAAAGAAATTAACACTCCCAACCATATTGGCTTGTTTTCTTGGGCGGTAGGGATACTAAGGGTTGAACCTAGAGGCTCTACCACTGAGCTACATCCCTATCCTTTTTTATTTTTTTATTTTGAGAAAGGTTCTTGCTAAATTGCCCAGGCTGGTATTAAACTGGTAATCCTGCCTCAGCCTTCTGAGTCATTGGGATTACAGGCATACACAACCGTCCTCAAATCCTACTGGCTTTTAAGAAAGAAAAAAAATCCAAGTCTAATCACTTTTTCCTATGTTTGGATTTCAAATTAATTGTTTTCATAAGTGATAACTTAGTGAAGCAATAATTTATATTTTATTGGCTTAATATTTAGAATTGTGACTTTTAAGAATGCTTTTGAAAAGTGGTCTATGTAAATATTTACTCTCACTAGAATGTAACAATGATTAAAGGAATTCAATTTATCCAGCTCTTCAGGAATTCTTATACAAAATTTATAACTAAGATTTTGCCCAAAAACATCTGCCGTATCAAAATTCATTAAAGAGACGGGGCAGAGGGGCACGCATGTAACCCCAGAAACTCAGGAGGCTAAGGCAAAAGGATCACAAGTTCAAGACTGCCTTGGGAACTTAGTGAGGCCCTAAGAAACTTAGCAAGACCCTGCTTCAAAAAAAAAAAATAATAAAATGGCTGGGGGTGCAGCTCAGTAGTAAAGTGCCCTGGGTTCAATCCTCAGTACCATAAAAATATAAAAGAGTTCAAAGAATAACAGGGCTCACTTTACCTATATGATGTCAAACCTATTCATTGTCATCAAACACCCACCTGCTTCTGATAAAACATCTATTTGTTCTCCCTTGCATTGTATCTGACACAAGATTAAGCACCCAAGGGCTCTCTTTACCAAGAGTGAAAGTTTTCTGCCTGGAACCCAATAAACAGGGAACATTAGCCAGTATCAAAAGCTTACAAAAAACTAAGAAACCACACACAGCTATACACACACATGCACACATTCTCACGGAGGTGCTATCTCACACACGCAAGCATGCACACTCACTCTCACATACATCCCCACCTCTTTCCCTCTCTCACACCCACTGTGCATTCTCATTCTCTCTCTCATACACATATCCATAGTGGCACTAATGAAGTCTAGCCTCCAAAAGCCTCTGCCACATACCTTTTCCCACTTCCCTAAGCTGTTTTATAAAACAATGAGACTTTAGAAATTTTCTCCAAGTTCTTACTCTACTAAGTCAAAGGATTTTGGGAATGTGTGAATTAGCAAATTTAATTAAATGACCCTGATAGTTCTGGCATTTTGTCATTCCATCATTCAATATGATACAACTATACAATAATGTATAAAAGAGCAATTATGAAAAAGGATGTTTTAGTAGTTTATAATTTAGCTTTTATATTTTGTCTATTTTTAAAGAATTATTAAAAATAATAGTCACTATTTTCCAGCAATTATTAAATGTGGGGCACCATACTAACTCCTTGACTTGTATTATCTTGCTTACCACCACAGCACCCATGAAAACATCACTATTGTTATCTGCATTTTACCTAAGTGGAAACTGATACCTAACCTCATTAAATTGCCCCAAGCCACCTAACTAGACCAGAAGCCAGGTCTAACTCCAAAACCACCTTCATTGTACTATGTGAAAATTTTCCTTTTGCTAAAAAATAATTATCTTTGGGATACTTCTTATTAAAAAAGAAAAAAAGAATTCAGGGGTTGGAGCAGTGGCTCAGTGGTAGAGTGCTTGCCTGGCATGCATGAGGACCCAGGTCTAACCCCAGCACCATGTACACAATGAAGTGTTGGAAAAACTAAAACCAGATGAAAAAACAGATAAAATTGATTCTTTCTTTTTCCCCATTAAAAAAAAAGAAAGAATTTATGTCCTGGCATTTCAGAATTATGAACAGCAACTACTGCTTGAGAATGTTTATAGCAATAGGGGAAGAGTTGTTCAATTTCACCGTGTCACATTCCTCAAATGCCAAGTCAAAGGATTGAGCAACTGTGAAAAACCCAGCTATTCTAAGAAAAACATCAGATAACACATCCCACATCATTCCACCTGTGCCGAAAAATAATCAAGCAAGCTAAGATTAAAAGTTCTTTCAAAAATGTGATATCTGTCATTGGCATGTATAGGAGACGCCAAAAAAGGTGGTGTTGCCTTTTTTTTTTTTAAGAGAGGTCAGTGAGAGAGAGAATCAATTTTATTTAGTTTTTTGATGTGACTTTCATTGCTCTGACACTTGGTTGTGTATGTGGTACTGGTGTTTGAACCCATGTCCTTGCACATGCCAGGCAAGCATTGTAACTGTGGAGCTACTGCTCCAGCCCTGTTTTTTGAAAGCTAAAAAGTAAACCAGAGAACCAGTGCATGCAATTGTTTCAAAGAGTTAGAAGGAGATACCACTGCAACCTTCAAACCCACCTACCTCACCTCTAGCACTGTTGAATTGAATTCTTCAATCAAAGTTTGACAACTTCTTCCTCTGCCAAGCTGGATACCACACAGGCAAGGTCAACCCACATGGTGTTGAATGACCACCTTTATCACTGAGCACCAGGCACTGTGCTAAAAATTTATGATTATTATTTTTCATTTAATTCCCCCCTATGCTTTGAAAGACACTTACTGGGCTCTATAAAGAAAGGGGCCTTCTCCCCCCCCCCATTTTTCATAGAGACTCAGGAAATCTAACAGTGCCCACCACAATGTCAGCATTAAATATGGAATCAATTGATGAATATAATTGCATTTTATACATATGCAAACTGAAATAAATTAATTTATCCAAGCTGTACTATTTAGAAAGTATCAGCATGAGGATACAAACCAGATCTGTTAACACTAGAGCCCTGCTCATTCTCTTGATCACTGGACTACCTCACCTCTCTTAAAAAATAAAAAAAGAGAGAGAGAGAAAATCAATTTTATTTAGTTTCATGTGGCTTTTGTTGCTCCGATGCCTTGTTGTGTATGTGGTGCTGGGGTTTGAACCCATGTCCTTGCATATGCCAGGTAAGCACTGTAATCACTGAGCCACCATTCCAGCCTACCTCACCTCTTAAACTGAAATGCTGTCAGTTTTACTCTTGATCCACAGATATTAGATCCTTCCCTCCCACACCCATAAGGAGGCTAAAGAAACACAAGGTCTGAATAGGCAATGGATAATTAACTGAGAAAGTGGCATATTAATTGCTGATACATGAAGGTACCACTTTATTTAAACTCAAAGCCATCAATTCAACTTTGAGAAGAGAAGGTAGTGTTGTAACCTTTGCTTGGAACCACCCATCTGGTATCAAGAACAAAAACTTCCTTCATTCTACTGTTCATAGAATAAGCCAAGATCTGCATCTATGGTCCACCACAGGGAAGGGTTGGCATCTTCAAAGCATCTCTCAGGGGAGACAAACCCTGAGGATGAAACTGCAAAGTCTTTTTCTTTCCTTGACAGAAGCAAATCCTCCTCACAGAGGAAGGGTAAGGGATGATGGTGTTAAGCAAATGACTTCATGTTCGAAAAGCAATTGACAGCAAAAATGCATTCCCATCCCACCAACTAGATCTTAAGATTTGCTGAGAATATGATACGAGACAGAAATGCAATTACTCGCTGAATGTAGTCTGACAAAGACCGAGGATTAAAGACCTCATTATGAAATCAATGTAGGAAAAATATTCTGTACCAGGTAAAAACAAGATACCACTCCAGTTATGTCCAAAGACTATGGGAGGAAAAGAGTAGAACTAGAAAAGAATGTAGACACCTCCCTTGAGAATATCAATGTAGAGTCGGAATTCTTTTTAAACAAGATTCTTTCTCATCAACCTGACAAATTTCCACCCATCTCATTACACTTCAGGAGTGCTAAAGAGAAAAAAGAGGAAGAAGAAAAAGTGGAGTTTGATAGAAGGAAAGGTATTTAAGAAATCTCCAGATAGCACCCAAGTAGCAAAACTTAATAGAATGACCCTACAGAGGAACAAAAATTTAACCTCTCCTAATTTTATTAGGGAAGACAGGTACATCCACACACAAAAAGGTAAATTACTTGTTCCCAGATATATTTCATTATAAAACGTAAAATTAGTAATGTAGACAGTGCAGAATATTAAGGAAAACCACATGTCAAGTAGTCAGGAAAGGCTGATGGGGAGAGAGCACTTCAAAAAGCACCTGCTGGGTGCAGGGGGAAAGGAACAACTCTGAACATGGGAGAACCAACAGGGCAGGGATGAGAATCATCTGGCTGGTCTGGATACTCAAAAAAAAAAAAAAAGTAAGTTAATATTATAACGGAACACACTGGCACATGTGCAGGTAAGAAAAGGAGCAGGAGACGGGGACCAGAAGCAGCCTAGTTCACTCCCCCATGTTCCCAACTGTGAACTCCAAGGGCAGAACTTGCACCCAGAAGAGATACAGTATGAGAACTTGAGAGTGCAGGCTCCAGACAGAGCCAGATTATCTGAATTCAAAGCCTGATTCTGCTACTTACTAAATGAATGGCTCCCCAGTTTCTTCATCCAACCTCACAGGGTACAAGTGAGGGTGGAATGAGTTAACACAGAAAATGCTCACTGTGTCTGGTACATGGCAAATATTGTGCTGGGTTCAGCTGCCTGCAGCAGAGCAATGCATTTATACCAGCATCCTGTTAGAAACAAACATGTGGTTGGAGATGAGGAAGCAAGGCAGAAATTTTACTCCCATGAGACGGTGGGCTTTCAAGGAGGGGGGTGGTTCTAAACTGCACATGCAAAGGAAATCCAATCTGATGCAATCCTGCCTTTCACCTGGATTGGAGGAGCACAGGGGTATTATCTACGTGATAGGCTAAGATTGGATAGGGCCAGGTACAAGAATTAGGTAGGCAAGGTATGGAAATTCAAAGAAGGTAAGCAGGGTACAGGAGGTGGGCAGTGCTTTCAGGCTTAAGGAGACACCTGTTGGGGAGTTTTAAACATGGTTTTCTCTTAACTTCATGATTCCCTGACTTAAGATGGCTTCCTTTTATATGGGACCTTTAAGGCTACATTCTGAAAATGGATCATCAGACTTCCTATTTCTCACAATTCCCAACTTCAGTGCCCAGCAAATATGTTTCATATATATTTTAAATTGGGGATAGAGAGAAGATAGTATGAACAAAATACATGCAATTTTGAAGGGGAAAACAATCAATAGGATTTAGTATCATGACAAAGAAGGTAAGTTGAAGACGGCAATGACATTTTATGCCTGTGTAAATAGAATTTTAATAACGTTAGATTGAAAAGTCAAAATGGAAGCTGGTGTAATAAGGTAAGGAATTGCCAAAATTAGCCAAACAACAAATAAGGACATGAATTTTTCACCTTCCAAGTAATACTAACAATCCATCTATTTTATTATAGGTTGCCAGAATTAAAACTTCAAAACCAAGGATAAAAAAAGCCAATAAGTAGGCACTTTTATCAAAGACCCTGTATCTCAGTCTTGTTTTTTTCTGTAGCCACTTGCTTTCTTTAAAGCCAAATGAGCTAGGACAACATGTCACACAATAGGAAAAACCTATTTATTTATTTATTTTTAAAGAGTGAGAGAGAAATATAGAATCAATTTTCTTTATTTTTCATCTGATTTTAGTTTCTCTAACACTTCGTTGTGTATGTGGTGCTGGGGGTAAACCTCGGTCCTCGTGCATGCCAGGCAAGCTCTCTATTGTTGAGCTTCCGCTACAGAAAGCTACAGCCCCAGAAAGTTCTCTTTATGAATGCAGAATAAAGACTCAGCTTCAGTTATAACAGGAATCTCCTCTCATTTCTATAACTTCTTTTTTTAATGTTCTAGAAATAACATCTTTACACCCTTTTCTATTGATGACAGAATGTTTATTTACCAATAGAACCAAATATCCCAAGTCAGTACTAGATTTTTGTTGTTTTGTTTTTGGGGTTTGTTCTTTTATTTTCTGTTTTTGTTGTTATCATTATGACGATGTTTGTTTATTTTTTGCAGTGCTGAGGATCAAACTCAGGGTCTCATGCACGCTAGACAAGAACTCTACCACTGAACTATACCCACAGCCGAAGGACAGTTTATAAAAGGGTATGTTCTTCAAATATAGTTAACTATATTTGAAGCTTCTCCCAAACTAGTTGAGTACCACAGGCTTAACAACTAGAGTATAACTCTGCTGCTGCATTAATGCTGATAATAAGCTGTTCCACAGAATGAATTTAAATAAAAGGTTCAGCAGTTGCTTTTATATACTACCTATAGTGACCAAGCATTAGTATTTACTTAGAGCATGTTGCTATTGATAAAATGGGAACTTAGTGTTCTGTAAGTCAGAAGACAAACAAAAAATAAAGATAAATAAAGATTTCAAAGGCATATTTGAATACAATATATTTGAAGGTAAGGGATTTCAAGAACACAAATCACTGTGTACAGACAGCTTTGGCAGCCTATGGACCTCACACAGATATAGAAATTCCCCTCAGATCCACATTTATGTAGTATTTAAAGAACTTGTGGAGAGATGACCTCATGCTCTCACTAAAACCTGGTTGTCTTCTAACTACCACCTGCCTCCAAAGTCAACATCAATTTATAGTTTTATGAACTTGAATGTGGACTTTTAAGAACAAAAGCCAAGTACAGAACAAACGAACAGCTTCATCTTGGGGTAAAGAAAAAAAAGTAACAGTATAAATTACCTGTGTGGTAACCATGACTATCTTCAAAATCTGCAAGCCCAGTTTCCATGGAATCTGGTGTCTGGCCCGGTATTTCTCACAGGGGTTCATGAAGTAAAACCTCAGGTCTTCCCTCAGACATTCTTCTTTCACCTCAGAATCCAGATGTGCCATTGCATTTCTGCCACAGAAGATCAATTGTTAAATTACTCAGAACAGCCTGTGCCTCAGAAAGCTTCTAAATAACACTTTCACTTCATGTGCTTTACCTGCTCCTACAAACACAACTTTCAAAACAGTGAATTCTTTTTCTCTTTAGAAACTGGAAGGTTATTCCAGGCCTTCTTCCACCTGCCTTTTCATACAGCCGTTCATCCCGTTCAAAGCGGTCATTCTCAACAATTGTAAAAATAAGATTTGCAAGACTCATTTCCTGCATCTTAAGATATAGCATTCTTGGGGGGCACTCCTGGTGGTAATTGCAATATCCAGAATATATACACATTTTATATTATTTTGTTAAAATCTTGTAAGGTTGTTCAAAAATAAAAAATTTAAAAAAAAGATATAGCATTCTAATGTCACAAGAAAGTATCACAAAAAGTGTGTGTGTGTGTTTGTGTGTGTGTGTGTGAGAGAGAGAGAGAGAGAGAGAAATGTATGAGAGTATGAATGTGTAAAAGTGTCTGAGTGTGTTTGTGTATCAACAAAAACTAGGTGGGACACTTTCATGATATATTGCACATTTGATTATAGAAATGCAGCATAGACTAATGGAATCAAATTGTTATAGAAGTAGAGAACCTTCGTTCTACAACTGTACTGGGAGAAGGATCATATCCCCCCTTTTTGGATAAAATATCAGTGATTATAAGGTTCCAATATATAAATAGTTTCAAAAAGCTAAATTAGCATCTCCCTATGTATACCTAATCAGATTTTGTCTCTTGTATTAGTAAAATTTTACTTTAACTCTTTCAAGAGCCCTGGACTCATTATCCAAGCAAGGTCAAAAAGAAACATAAGATATGATCACAGAACTGTATTATAACTGATAAGACAAATATGGACTTTCCACCAAGTAGTCCCCAACATGGAGTATGTAAAACAATCCATTGGGAATATAGGAAATATTAGTACTTCCATTTTAGTACTTATTTTTTAAACTAAAAAGTGAACTCTATTAAAAATTAACAAAGACTGTATATAAGCATATGTAACAGATTACACAACTTAGAGAATATACATACAACAAAAATATAGTAGTATCACATAAGCATTTATAGATAAATGTATACACAACTTTCACTGTTGTACATGAAGTCTGGAGACCACAGACCAAGCACAGGCTGAGTCTGGGGGTGCTAAAAGCTGGAGGTGGCACAGAAAATTAGACAAGAGATGGACACATGCCTAATAACAATATTTGGATTCCTGGATCCAACTGTGTCTGAAGTTATCCATCCCAAGGCTTTCCCATTTAAGGCAATAAATACCCTTTGGGGCTCATTAGTTTGAATTATATTTCTGCTTCTCACCACAGGAAGTGTCTTGATGGTAAATTTAATGAATAAACTGTAATAGGTTAGGTCATCATTCAAGTTACTCATTTCTTGGGGAGTTATTGTAAGACTTGCGAATCTTGTTCTTGGGAATCTTTTTACTGGAAATATCTAAATACTAACAGAGATCATGTTATACTAACTTATGACCTATGTTATCTACTTTATAGCTTAAAAGAAGCTTGAAAGGGGACGACTGTTTTAAGGCTCACGTTCAGTTTTCAATGATTTTCTATTCCTAAATTGAGTTTTTTAGATCTCACATTTCTTGGATTAGTGGGCTAGGATAATCAGAATTACCCTGCTATAAAGAGGGAGTAATGTAAAGACAGGAAGGGAGAAAGAAAGAAAAGAGAAGAGACAACGGAGGAGGGAGGAAAAAGAAAACTGGATAAACCAAAGGTTCTTGAGTGGTGAGTTGGAGAAGGAGCTTTACGCTACGGAAGAGTTGAAGAACAGAGAGCTCCTGGGCCAATCTCAGGGGCTACCTGGAGAAGTAAGAGCCAAGTGCCACTCACACACACTTGGGCTTTCATTTTGTGGCCTCAGAAAGGGGAACAAGGGAGCCAAGACTCAGGCCAAAGCCCACCAAGATCTGAAGAGACAGCTGCCCCCAAAGGGCTGCCTTCTCAGGACAAGAACCAGAATTAAAACTGTTTGTCTTCAAATTTATAGGACTACAAAGGACAGCAGAGTGGCTCTAAACCACAGAAAAGAAAGAGGTAAGTAAAAGTAGACCCATCCTGAGAAGTGACAGCCAGAGACCAGCCCTTTGAGGGTCACATATGGTTGAGCAGAGACTTAACATGAGTGGGCTTGGGTCTGGGAGTCCCAGACTGGAATCACCCTTGGTATCCCAGGAAACACAAAGTCCTCTCCAGAGGTTCCTCCCAGGACTTGAGATACTCTAACACGTAACTTGTAAAACACAATAACCAGGAGCAGGTTAAATATCACCAAGCACATCAGAAAACCAAGTAACATGAAGCAGTTACTTAGAAACAGCAGGAACAGGACTAAGTGTACTGGAATTCCACACACTGGAAAAGAGCCATACTTATGCTATTTAAAGACGAACAACATGGTAAAACAAAATATCTACGGGAAAACTTGGAAAAAATAAAATGTTTTAGAAATGAAAAATCAGTTAGCACAATGAGTCATGTTTCAAAAGATTTTACAAATGTGTCTCACTTGCACCTGGCACAGTAACTCCTCGATTCACTCCGACTAATTTGATAAGCACTTGCTCTGCAGAGTGAGGGTGTGCTGGATGCTCAGAGCACAACACTGAACAGGGTCCGTGAAATTCACATGCTTGTCCAGCAGCACAGAATCGTGAAGGCATCATTATCAAATAAGTCATCTAGGCCTGTACCATAGTCTAAAATGTATTATGGATACAGAGTTCTGACTCCAGGAGAGAGACTGCTAGAGGGAAACCCATCAGAGTCATCCCACAGTGTTTAGTGCCACAGAGGCATTTGACTGAGCAATGAGGGACCCATTTCCAAAAAGAAGGCAGCACCTCAACTGTTCCTGAGAGCAACATCCTCAAACATGAACTTCAGAACCTCGAGAAAATGCCTGTAAAAAGTCTTTGTGGACATGTTTGAGCAATCCTAAATTTAGAGCTAACCACCATTACTTTAGTGGTTTAGTAATGCTGACTTTCCATTTGATACTTTCCATTTAACAAAATGAAGAGAATACAAAGGTGTGTGTGGAACGCTTAGAGCCCTCACAGTAAAGTCATGGAGCCTCCTTTCCCCCTACGCACTTGTACGGCACCTCTGTGTGAGAAAAGTAAGATAAAGGAAGAGGTTGTTTTTGCCAAAACACAGGACATTTGGTCACTTGGTGAACCCCTGGAGAGCAAAGCTCTGCTGGTAACATTTTCTCCCCTCATAGGAGCTCAGTCCAAGGGAAAGAAGAGATGTGAACAGTAAAATCAAGCATGGAAAGAGCTGGAGTTGAAGCGTGCACCAAGTACCCTACAGCAGAAAGCATGCCTGATTGCTTCAGCAGGCTTCAAATTGCTCTGGATGCTAGTTCCTTCAACTACGTGGCACTGAGTGTTCAAGAAATGATAACTGCTATTAACATTGCCCTAAGAAACTTTATTAAGAAGTCTGAGGCAGGGGCTGGAGCATTGGCTCAGCCATTATGGTGCTTGTCTGGCATGTGGGAGAACATGGGTTTGAACCCCAGCATCATGTACACAACCAAGTGTCGAAGCAACAAAAGCCACGTGATAAACCAAACAAAACTGATTCTCTCTCGCTGTTCCTCTCTTAAAAAAAAAAAAGTAATCTTAGGCAAAAGAAAAAGTAGCAAAAATTTTTTTTCAAGATAGCAAAACAATGTAAAGTAGCAAATAATGAATATCAAGATCATTCATCATGCTCTGTTATTATACTGTATCCTTCCAGAATTATTTCACTTAAGTTATTTACAAGTAGTTGTAACACTTCTAACAATGCGAGGGATTTTCTTTTTAAAGCCAAGTGT
>PVKS010010813.1:44166-58934 GCA_004027875.1 Aplodontia rufa
AAAAAAAAAAAAAAAAAAAAAAAAAAAAAAAAAAAAAAAAAAAAAAAAAAAAAGCCAGAAAAAACACCTACCCTGAGAAACTGTTCTCTAGAATGTGAATCAATTGACATATGGGACAGTACTAATTGAATGTTATCAACTGAAAATGACAATAGAAATACAGAAAATTAGCTGATACATATTATAAAGGTACATGAGACGGTTCTTTAATAAGTCTATCCATTTAAGGAAGAATGACATTATGTAATTCTTGACCATTTTATAGGCTATTACTCCTTAAGAAATATTAACTCAGGGATCAAGAAGGAACATTGGATTCTTGTAGTTGGGGACAGTTTTAAAATAGTATCTAAATTTGGAGGAAAAGTAATGATGTTTAGGATCCAAAATTCTAGTAGCTTAAGGAAAATGTAATATATAAATTTTCTAAACTTTTCTAGGTACTCTTTATTGCCTCCCCTTCCTATTTACAGATTCCCACTAGTTCCCTACTAGATGAAGGTTATTAAACAGGCTCACACCAAGACATCTTATTGCTGTAACAAAAATAAAATATTGCAAAAAAAGATGGCACAGATTGAAGGGACAGAAAAATAAAAAGCAAAAGAGAAAGAAACAGGACAGTATCATAGGACCAAAACCTTTATTCATTTGACATAAACTTCTATATCTTCTGAAGCTGAACACCAGCTGTGTTTGGTAGAGGACCGAAGTCTGCAATCGCAACTTCTTAAGGAAGAATTAGGTGAGCAGATAGGAGAAACACTGCAACTTCCATCACAAAGAGGACAATCATCAACAGGTTCAGAAAAAACCACAAGTCAGGGGAAGTAAAAGTAACAACAACATAAGAGTAATCAAGAAACAGAAATCAACAAAGGTCTAAGTTACACAGACCCATCAATTGCAGGGGAGCCATGCAATTGGAACTACATGAAAGAAGTAAGGCCAAACAAACCTGTCATGAACTGTTTCATTAAACTATAGGATATGCTTGATATGGATTTTTATAAGCTTAATAAATAATACTTCTGAAGATCAAAATATCAAAGGAAAAAAAACCCACAGTATTTGTAAGCATAAAACAAGATCTGGAATCAAATGGAAAGTCACCCATGTAGTGGGCTAAAAAGAAACTAGAGATGCTGGAATGGGAAATTAAACAGGATGTAGAAAGAAGCCCAGAACTGGTACTATGGTCAGCATACCAAAGCTACCCTCAGTTACTAAGAAAACCTACTCTCCCCCAGATAATCAGGACTGTGTGATGTTGACTAGTTCTAATATTATCATATGACCAAGGGCAAGTTCAGCTTTATCAAACCAATGACTTACAGATTCTATGGAAACCTGAAGTTTTGGAAAAACAAAAGAAACAAGTTTACCAATGATTTTTAATCTTATTGGGAGTCATAAACCCTAATGAGGAAGAGCCAAGGTTCTCAACCTTTGCCCAAGAAAAAAAGCACACACTAGTTTCAGTGATGATGCCTGGTAAGAAAAAAATCTAACCAGCCTAGGCTGCTACAACTTTTGGCTCCCACTTGCGTAGCTCTTACTCCACTTAGCAAGAGTGACAAGGAATCCCCAAGTGACTCTAATATGCAACCAAGTTTGAAAACCTCCACCTCAGAGGTTACCTGTTGCATATTGTCATTTTACAAATAAGTCACATTTTGCAACCTGCCCCCAACTGTAAGAATCCAGTGTTCCTTCTTGACCTCCGAGTTAATATTTCTTAAGGAGTAATAGCCTATAAAATGGTCAGGAATTATATAACGTCATTCTTCCTTAAATTGATAGAACCAAAGGATATCATGCTATCTGAAATAAGCCAGTCTCAGAAAAATAAAGGCCAAATGTCGTGATATGCGGAAACTAACCCAAAATAAGGAAAAGAGCAGAGAAATTGGCAAAGGGGAAGGAAATAGAGGAAGGTGGAATGAAAAAGGGAAAGTTCATGAAAGGAATCAGATTTCTCATTTCATATATGAACATATCATAGTGATTCTCATCCACATGTATATTAATGAGTCACTAAACTAAAAAAAAAACTTAGTAAATAACTAAAGACCAATAGATGGAAGAGAAGGAGATGATGGAGTAGAAATACTGGTGACTGAATTAGAATAAGTTATAAAGCATGTTTTAATAAAAATGTCAATGTTCTTCCTATTGTCTAACAAGGGGAAGTACTAGGAACCGAGTTAAAACAAGTCCAACCTTTAATGAGTATGTCAATGTATACCCTATGATCAAATGTGTAAAAAAAAAAATGGGATGGATGGAAGGAGGGGAAGGGAAAAAACTGGAGACTGAGTTAGAACAAGATAAATTCTATGCTTTTATAATTGTGCCATTATATAATCTTATGTCATGTATACCTAAAAATAATAAAATAAAGAGGAAAAAATAAAAAACAAAAAAATGGTCAGGAGTGTTAGATTCAAATATAATTTCTCTCATTTGAAAATGTTTGACATGTTAGCAAACAAGCATTGTAATCCATATATTCAGGAGATTTCTACATTGTCATATTATAAAAAAATGAGAAACACGTACATACACACAAAAGTAAAGACATCTGATGGGATGAACCAACATTTACCTTCTTCAAGGTATCTTTGTGTTTCAGATCCTCTAGAACACTTTTTTTTTTTAAATAGAGTGAACAGAAAATCAGCTTTATTTATTTTTTCATCTGGCCTTTGTTTCTCTGATGCTTAGTTGTATACATGATGCTGGGGTTCGAACCCAGATCCTCACACATGCCAGGCAAGCGCTCTGACCACTGAGCCAGCACTCCAGCCCCCTGGATGTCCACTTCTATTACTTCACTGAAACTATGCAGAGAAATAATCACCTGCTGTGGATTTCAATAAATACTTCTTGGGATTGGTAGTTCAGCAACATTTGATACAGCTGACTACCAGCTCCCTGGCACAACTGCTTCTCAACTTCTGGGACATTTTACTTCTCTAGCTTTCTTCCTATATCACTCTTCTTTGCTGGCTCCTCTTTTATCTGAGCTTTAGATGTCGAGGCAGAGTCCACAGCTTTTCTATTCTCCATCCTTCAGTCTAGAAGAACTTGTACAACCCTGTGACTTTAAATACTATCCACTTGATGGAACTTCATGTTTTCATTTCCATCAAAGCTCTCTTGAATAGATACCCTTATCCAACCTCTTCTTGAAACTCCACATGAACATCTAACAGGTTTCTCAACCCTGTCCTCCACCTGCTCCTCTACCCATTTTTTTAAAAAGAGGGAGCAGGGCAGTGAGAGAGAGAGAAAGAGAGAATCATTTTTTAATTTAGTTTTCATTTGGCTTTCATTGCTCCGACACTTTGTTGTGTATGTGGTGCTGGGGTTCAAACCCGCATCCTTGCACACATCAGGCAAGCACTATAACTGCTGAGCCACAGCTCCAGCCCTCCTCCACCCATCTTAATACAATGATGTACACACATCCATTCAAATGCTTCAATTATCTGCAGTGCATTCAGTGGCTCCCAGTCCCTAGATACTCTGGGTTTAAGTGGTGTGAGGTGTGAATTGGGCTTCAGGGTTTGCTAAGCTTCCCAAGTGATACTCACGTGCAGTTAAGTGTGGAAACAACTGCCAGAACACTCTTCTATTTCTCCTTTCCTTTAATTCTCACATCCAGTTTATCAAGTCTTCCTTCAACTCACACCACAAAGTGGTCTCCATCTCTCCATTGCCGCTGCAGCTGCCCTCGCCCAAACACATCTACCTGACAACAGCAACAGCTTCCCAATGCTCTACATCGTAGCTAACGGGGAAATTTTAAAACTGATGTTAACTGATTTCACAAGCCAGACATCATTTCCCTGCTTAAAATAATTTAGGGACTTTCCCCTACTCAGAATAACATTCACCTCTCCTTGCCTAAAAGAGTTCCACCAGTCCTTTCTCCTACCCTCTTCCACTTCCTCATTACACCATGGCCTCATTCCTGGCCTAGAAACACTCCCCATTCTGAGGGATTTATACTGCTATTTTAACCATCCTCCCGCTCTTTCCCCAACTCTTTGAATATCTGGTTATTCCCCCCATCCTTCATGTCTCAGGTCAAATGCCACCTTTTTTAGGGAAGACTCTTTCCACCACATGTGGCCTTCCCCTCTGCCTCTCCTATGCCTTTGCTTCCTTCAAGTTGAGACAACAATCTCTATGGGTCTTCCCCACAAGAGTGTTTCATGAAGTCCCAGTCATAACTATATGTCACAGCCCACGGTAGACTACCTAACACAGAATAGGTGTTCAGAGAACATTTCTTGAAAAAAAGAAATGAGTTAGTGAATAAGAAAACAACCCTGATTACACGAACCTTACCTTAGTAAGTACCCTTAAGATCAAATAATAAAAATAATATTAATAACACATCATAGAAAATCTAAAAAACTGATTTGAAAAACTGAATTAAAAATATATTTAGGTCTTGCTTAGGCAGCATATTTTAGAGTTCTAGGTAATTTAGCTGACTGGTTTGCTGATAGAAATCTTGTTTATTTTATCCACTATTCCTAATGTCTTTCAAAATGAATTATTCAATTAATTGTTATTATGACAATTTGCTATCCATTTAGGAGAGTTAGAATCCTCCCTCAAACTGAACACAGAAAAATATTTTTAAACACATTCCCTCACTGGAAGAATGGATCCAAAAACTGTGGTACATTTATACCATGGAATATTACACAGCAATTAGAAACAATGATATTGCAGCCTTCGAAGGTAAATGGATGGCTATGGAAGAGATCATGCTGAGTAAAATCAGCTTAACCCAGAGATCTAAGGGTCGATTGTCTCCACCCATCTGTGGAGATGGGGACTAGACACTGGACAATGAGGAAGTTGGTCTATTAGCATGTGTTAAATCCAGATAAGATGTAATATTTTACAACCTAATACTTTTTTTAGAGATATAGTGGGAAGGGGAAGGGCGGGATAAGGGAGGGTAATTGGGGGGGGGCAATCCTGGGGGTAATTGCAATATCCAGAATATATATACATTTTATATTATTTTGTTAAAAACTTGTATGGTTGTTCAAAAAGAAAAAATTAAAAAAAAAACAAAATAAATAGTCATTGGCAAAAAAAAAATTAAAAAAATAAAATTGATAATAAAGGATATAGGAATTTTTTATTGGTTCAAAATCATCCTACATAATAAAGGGATTTGTTAGTTCACATTCATAAATGCATACATATTAAGAGTTGCTTAAACCCAAAGGGATATAGAATTTTAAAAATAATTTTAAATACCTAAGTACAACAAAATTCAGAAGCCACAAAAATTCCTGACAAATCTTAATGTAAAAATCTAAAACTTCCAAAAAGTTAAAAGATGAGCAGGCTGAGAGAAAAGCCTGTAATATGTTTAATCAGGCAAAAGTTTACAATCTATGATCTACAGAAAGCTCCAGACTATTAATTAAAAAAAAAAAGACAGCCCAACATAAAAACAGGTAAAGGATCTGAACAAACCAGTGTATATTTACTAATAAAAATTCACTAACAATCACACTGGTGAAAATCTCTTAATTTTTTTTTAAAGAGAGGGACATTGAGAAAGAGAGAGCATCAATTTTTTTTAGTTTTCCAATGGCTTTTGTTGCTCCAACACTTCGTTGTGTACATATGTGGTGCTGGGGTTCAAATCTGTGTTCTTGCCAGGCAAGCATAGTAACTGCTAAGCCACCACTCCAGCCCCAAATCTCTTAATTTTTATTTATCAAGAATGGAATAGGGGTTGGGGATTTAGCTCAGTGGCAGAGTGCTTGCCTAGCATGCTCAAGGCCCTGAGTTCAGTTCTAAGCCCTGGAAAAAAAAAAAAAAAAAGAATGGGATTAAAACCTTTATTGAAAGAAATGCAAATTTTTAAGGGCACTTGGGCAGTATTCGCTAAGAGTTTCTGTGCCCTAGGAATTAAACATCTATGGATTTATACTTCAATTTTTAAAATAACTAGTCAAAAAGATAGTTACAAGTATACTAAGTGCAGCCCTCTTTAAAACTGGGTATTGACTTGAAAATGTCTATAGTGACAAAATTTTTTGAGATTACAAAATAGATGCAGTGGAAAAAAAACAAAATAGTGGATTTTTTTAAAAAAAAAGTCTATATGTAGACATTTCAAAATGTCTAGATGTGTATAAACCAGCAAACAAAAGCAAAAATCATATTCCGGTAACCTTGATGTACTGTGATAGGTGATATTAATTTTCTTCAAAGTTTTCCATTTTCTTCATATGGCAATTAACCTGTGAATACTTGAGTTTTCAACGTGAGTTAAGCTATTTCAAAAAGAAAGAGTCTAATACATATCAGGCAATCCCACGTTTCCTTGACCTTAGTTTGTATGGTGGTGATGGTGGTAGAGAGAGAAGAGAGAACAAAAGCAGCTAAAATTTAGTGTTTCTACATGGTCACCATGTCAGCCAGAAAGAATATCAGGAGCAGTGCAGCAGATGGAAGGCGCTGAGCCAATCTTAATGACTTTCACATGATTTTTTCACTCTGATTTCTACACTATGAACTAATTTCCTCATGATTTGCTAGTCTCATAAGACAAAGAAAAACAATGTCCGATTAGCTGGTAGCTGGGCCCCAACTAAAGGAAGCTGACTTGGGTGGGGGAGGCAAAGAAGTAAACTTTTGGTTACCTTCTCAGCATCTCTCAGAACACAAGTAATGTGGTCACTCAAATCCTAACAAGTCCCTGAAGGAAAACCAAAGGGGCTTTTTGTTTTCCATTAGAGCCACCCATAAAAGATGAACATGTTAAATTTTCAGGAATTTCCCTAAAGACAACCACACCACTAAGTTCCTATAAAAACACCCCCGATTACCATTTTGTTGCCACAGACTACCGGGAAAGCAGAACTAGAGCTGTACGTTTTAATTTAAAGTGCTTATTCTTTTCCTTTCCTTTCCTTTTTTTTTTTTTTTTAAGAGCGAGAAGGACAGTGAGAAAGAGAATCTATTTTATTTAGTTTTTCATGTGGCTTTTGTTGCTCCTACATTTTGTTGTGTATGTGGTGCTGGGGTTTGAACCTGTATCCTTGTGCATGCCAGGCAAGCACCATAATCGCTGAGCCACCGGTCCAGCCCCTAAAGTGCTTTTTCCTAACAAGCCACACTCCTTTTGAAAATGTAATGAAGAGGGTTTGGAGCTCAGTGGTTACAGTGCTTGCCTGGCATGCACCAGGATGCAGTGTTCAAACCCCAGCACCACATATACAACCAATGTATCGTAGCAATGAAAGCCACATGAAAAACTAAATAAAATTGATTCCCTTTCTCTCTTATTGTCCCCCTCTCTCTTGAAAAAAAGAAAAAGAAAAAGAAGAAAGGAGGAGGAGGAGAAAGAAAATGTAATGAAGAAGCAGCTATCTAGGGCAGAGATAAGTACAAAGGAAGCTTTACTTCACAAATTTACAGGGTTCCAAAAGCAGTTAAAGCTGGGGAAGACAGCTGGAATTACAACATTTCCTAGCCCCTGTATTCTCCTTTCTCTCACATCTTTAATAAGATCCTGATGTAACAGGGTCATATGGATGGCCTGCCCAAAGTAGAAGTTATAAAAAAATTAGTATTTTTCCCCTTACAGCATTTAGTTTACCTTAATATTGGACAAGCCCACCTCAGTATCATGATAGTCAATCCCTAGATTGACCCCAATCTCTAGACCTCTCTAACTGGAATAGGTGATGAGATTTTTTTAAGCCCAACATTTAAACTGTGAGTCTTTTAGAATTATTACACCAAGAACAATTTACCAGAATTTCCAGCCTTACAAGTTACCAAGTATTGCATTTCCTGGCAATGTGTTAGGCTGAAATCTCCAAGAATGTATTCAAGGGGAGAAAAAAAATATTCAACTTTCAAAGGAGAAAAAAATGAAACAGCTCACCCATCTAACGGGCATGTGCCCCTGAAGCACTCGCTGCTACATCAAGGAGAAGAGGACTAAGACCAAAGTTCAAAACAAGGCAGCTCACATAGAAGTGGACTGAGAAAAAAAAATGTGAAGGAAAAATCCAGATGGTTGCCAAAGCAAACAAACAAACAAGTCAAAAACGAAACATTGGATACTAAACACAGTGTTGCAAGTCTGATTAAAAAAATAAAGTCTGGAAAGAAAAATACAGTTCTCTATGAGCTCTTAATAGTGGTGTCGGAGCTCTCTAGCCATTTAGTTCTTCAGAACTGACTCGTGGAACTCTGGACCTCAGCTAAGGAGAACAACCTGCAGGGAAGAGTCCACTTTTAAATTTAATAGCCAATAAGATTTTCTTTGGTCACTGTTTTCACTCTGAAAACTACAGACACAGAAAAGCACCTGTTTGTTTTTTGGTTTGTTTTTTTTTTCTCTCTCTCTCTAAATTGTAAAACTATTCTTAATCTGGGTTTCACTTCACTAACAGAGAAGGGATTCTGCAGAGAGATTAGTTTGTGAATATGATCATCCCTGACTTTCAGTTCCCTATTCTTTATCACTCTGTTCAAAATTTGTTCCCCAACTCTTCTTACTTGCTTCCTTAGGACACTTTTGAGCTACTAAATTATTTGTTTAACACACACACACACACACACACACACACACAAAACCCAACAAAACACTTTTTGTATGTTCCTTCTTGGGAGGAAAAAAATGCAACCACCTCAAACTCTTTATCAGGACTGACCAATTTTTCAGTATGGAAGTTAAATTAAATTGGCATTATCATGATGGCCTCTGTTTTGGAATGGTCAGAGATAGTATGAGAAATGTGCCTGTTTTTAAGGGGCCTGGCCACAAAACCTGCTGAAAGGTTTATTAAAAGAGAGGAGCCCTGGGAAAGCTCATCATAATGACTCCTCTTAAGGTATAAAGAGGAAGATAAGCCACCCAAAATCTCAACAGACCTCTGACTTGACTGGGGGGGGGGGGGGACTACCAGATGGCCCAACATTTTTCCTGTTTGGTTAGCACATCATAGATGTAATGAGCAGTTCTTGGCACTGAAGTCCACATCCCACTTTTTGGGGAGAATTATGTAGGCAGGCCTTTCTACATAAAATATCAGAATTGCCTTCTGATATCCATAAACAACCTCTACCACATCTCTCTTACCAAGCATTTTTTTCCATTCTCAATTTATAATGGCACATATTTTTCTATTTTCCACTAGTATTGTACAACCAGACATCTGTAGATTTCAAATCTTAAAACTTTCAAGAACTATTTACATGCATGCCCAAATGTATGTCCTTTATTCTAACAGTGGGTACTGCTTCTGAACATACTCACAGTATATATAAAAAGCTATATAAGCCCTAAAGGAAATGTGCTGAGAAAAATATTGGAATAAGATAAAAATAGAGATTAGACACCACACCCACTATGAGCACAAGTCCCTCAAGCCCAAGAAGAAGGTAAATAAATCCAGAGTTCAATTACTTCTTCCTTTTTAGGACACTACATTTAGAGGTAAGGCAGATGGAAGCAGTGTCTTAATTCTGCCCACCTGGATCATTAAAAGCACACACCTTGGGGCTGGAGTGGTGGCTTGGCGGTTGCGGTGCCTTCCTGGCATGTGCGAGGAAGTGAGTTGGAGCTCCAGCACCCCGTACCCGGCAAGGTGTTGAGCAGTGAGGCCCAAATGAAACACTGGATGAAACTGATTCTCTCTCTCTCTTTCTCTCTCTCACTGTCCCTCTCTCTTAAAGAAAAAAAAGACACCTCAGCATTAAGATAGGTTATAAAGTCCGTAAAACATGTCATTTTGGTGTGACATTCGTAAGCATCCAGTTGTCAACAAAGTTGCACCAACATTACCGTTTCTGTCAAAATTTGTCTTTAAAATGTCTAAAATATTATATGCCATTCTGTTGGAAATAGTTAATCTGGACCTCCACGTAGATGAAGTAAATTCCCCTCTTGGACTCTGACTTTCCTTGCTGCCTTGAAGTTCACTTTATAACCTTGAGTGCACCGTGCAGGAAAAGGCAGAAAAGTCTCAAAACAACTTTAGGAAAGTTTAACAGCCCATCACTATATTTGTTTTTGAGAACGCTGAATCGGGGCCAAGGCCCATTTGTACTCCCCACTTAGCTCAACTGAGCTGGTTGGAGCTTTGACCACGGAGGAGGGGCCCGGGTGGCAGCGCCATCTGGGTAGACTGTAGGCCTTTTCATAGAGGCAGAGAAGCGGGTTAATCACACTAATCCTCCCACCTGAGAAAAGGCCTGTTTGTTCCGGAAGACAAAACCCAGCCTTATTTAACCAACTGCAAGGAGTTCATGTAACCATGCCCAAGGTAGCAACAAAGTTCTAGTCTAGAATAGTAAAGCCGTCGCCCTGCAGAAAAAACTCCAGTCTGGTATACAGAAAGATGCAGCCCAGCCGTCTCACCTGATAGTTTTTCTGAAAGCACATGATCATCTGTTCGGGTTCCTTGCCCGAGGGTAACAAAAGAGAATGCTGCCAGGTCCTGCCTCCTCCTCCAAAACTTTCCGGGGCTCTCGGGACTGGGAAGAGCAGCAAAAACCGTTTACTGGACACCCATCTCGGATGGAGCCCCTAGATGTCGCAGCCCCTCCTTCTCTTACCTTCCTGCTAGCTCCCCGGTGCTCACAGATCCCGGTGCTCACAGATCCCGGCCCAAGAGCCGGCGCGGCGGTCACCGGTGCGCTGACACTGCTGGCGCGGCTGAAAGGCGGTACTGTTTGCGCCAGGCAGTCACGGCGCGTGGCCAGGCGCTCCCGCCCCAAGTCACAGCCCACGTCCGCCGCCTCCCGCCTGAGCCCAGAGCGCCTGGGAGCTGCCGCTCGGAACTTCTCAGCCAGGTGTGCTGGAGAACTTGCCAGCCAGCCGGCTTCTCCCAGCTGCTAGAGGCAGGAGATAGCAGGGGTCGCGCCCAGGTGCGGGTGCCAGAAGACCCAAGAGACCAGAATAGAGAGCTGCGCCGCGCCGGGGGGGGGGGGTACTGACCTGTGGTGTGGCCCTCTGGACGGGCCAGAGGCGCGGTTCCACATGGGCAGGTCCAGGGACTCCCCTCCTCGAGGCATGGCGCAGGCTGAAGCCGCAGGATGAGGACACTCGCGGGGCGTGGAGCGGCGGCACCTGCCCTAGTCCCTGGCTGCCTCGTCCGGGTCCCGGCAACCCAGCACTGTGGCTCGGCCCTGCACACCACGGCGGGGCTGTATGCCCTGAGGCAAGGCCGCTAAGCAGCCCTTTTACCGGGAACCCGGCCCGCGAGCGCGGTTGCGAGACGGCCCACGCGCCCTCCACCCCGCCCCCGGGCACGCCCTGCCCTCCGCGGTTCCTGCCTTTCACCCCTCTCCTGCCTTCGCGTCCTTTCCTTCACTCGTTCAGGCGCTCACTCCGTTTTCTACGTCCTTTCATTTGGCCGTTTCTTTGATCATTTCTGTTTTGATGTGTTCGGGAAACAGCACCAAGCCCGGTGTTGGAACTGTGTTCACCTAGATGGGAAAGACTCCGGCTTCTCCCTCCAGGACTTTTCATGAAAACAACTAGTTCATTCGTTCCGGGGTGTCTTTATTCTGAAATGCATGGTCAATAAACTTCAAGGCCATGTTTCTGAGATGTTGCAAGTGGACTGACGAACAGGAAAAGGCGAGAGGAAACGCCAAAGGCTGTGCTGTTCAAGGGAAGATGAGGTTGACCCGACAGTTCAGACAGAACCGCCCCAAACCTCTTTTCTGAAGAGTCCCATCTCTTATCTTTACCATGGAGCAGCAAAAGGCCGAGTTCCAGGCTATTTGGGTCTTGGATCTTGTGTAAAAGGTTTCCAGGTTTAAGCAAAGAATATTGTCTGAAGTCTCTCTCTCTACTCAGGTAGAAACAGTTGGACAGAACAGAACGGTGTATATAAAAACATACATAGTTGACCTCTTTTAAACGTCACTTCCAGCGCTGGAGTGTGGCTCGATGGTTATAGCGCTTGCTCGGCATGCACGAGTACGCGGGTTCAAGCCCCAGCACCAGTACATAACTAAGTGTCTGAGCAACGAAAGCTACGTGAAAAACTAAATAAACATTGATTCTCTATCTCTCTCACTGTCCCTCTCTCTTTAAAAAGTAAAAATAAAAAAAGTCACTTCCAAATAGACAAAAAGCCTTATTTCAGAACCCCTCCCATCAGAAGTTCCCATTGGGTACAGAAAGCTTGGAAGAACAGGCGGTCACAGTCACTACAGGTGGAACAGCGATGTGGCTGGTTAGCTTCCTTTTTAGAAGAAAAGAAAAAATATTACTGATTTTCTGAAAAGGTGGTAGACTTGGCTGAAGGAGGCAGACAGTGGCATGACTGGAGAGTGTACGAGGCATAAGAAATTCTGTAGAGTTTATAAGTTTTTGTGCTAAAGAATTTTTTAAAGCCTTTTAAACTCAAATTGCCAGGCAGGGACCATCCTGCCTGAATGCTGGAACTGCACTAAGGACAACAATGCCATTGGAAGGAGATTGTAAACTAGGATAAAGTTTTCTTATTATTAGAAGTTATTTTCTAAAGCCAGAACAATTCTACCAAATGGTTTACCAGTAGATTAAAAAGAAAATTCACAATTATCATTGCATTTATTAAGCTCTGGAACATGCAAAGGCTCTGTGCTTCTAAGGGCTCAGAAGTAGCTCTGAGCACATACTGAACACTTAGGTTGATTTACATATCGCAGCTCAAGGAGTGCTGAGCACTGTATAAACCATCATATCCCTTTTAAAGTGAGGAAATGGGTTCAGAGTGGCTTGTTACTTCCTGGATGTCACCAACTGAGCAGGTAGCAGATCCAAGATTTCTATTCAGGTCTTTAATTTCCAAAACCTTTACTCTCACCCTATGGCTACATTGTTAGGAACATGATTGAAACAGTGTTGCTGCCCTTCAGTAACTTTCTTGATCTGATAGAATTTCTGTAACAGTTGCACAAAATGGAAAAGAGATATATTTACCTCAATGGCCTTAAGTGATGATGCATATATCACCAAGAAGTGTAAATATATCCTTTGAAAATTAAACAGTAAGTAAATTCTTATAGAACTGTACAAGAAAGTTCCAGAAAATCCAGGGGTCTCACACTTTAATACTTCTGAAACTCACAGAATCTTATTAAAGTAGACTGCTTCAGTAGGACTTGATCTGCATTCCAACAAGAAGATGCTGCTGGTGGTTGTGGTCCATGCACCATTCTTTCAGTGGCAAGGTTTTAGGAAATATTTAATTTGGATGTGTGAGGGAATTAGGGATGAGGAAGAGGAAAGGAGAGTGAGAATGGAAAATCGTTGGAGTGAGATGGCTTGAGGATCTGAACATCATGCATACCAAGAAATATGAATTATGATTCCTAAGCACCCAATCAAGCCATTCAAAATTAGTGAATTTATCTCATAGTAGCATTATATTTCCACGTTCTATAAGTTACTTCTTTACCGTAAAGATCCTAACTCTTTTCTCACTGGGCGAGAAGAGAGATTGTTTTGTGCTATGTATTGTTTCTTTGAAACATCAGTGTTCTGTGTACACATTCTAGATATTAATCTCTTGCCACTTTTAAATATGGTGAATATCTTTTTCAAGTCTTCTTAATGGTAAAAGCTGAAAGCATACCTAGCTTAATGCAAAAGCAGGAGGCTAGTAATGCCTACCCGCAAGGGTCATGTGGGCAACATGTGGAGGTTTACCTAAGAAAACAGTGGACCCAGCCCAAATGCAACAGATAGAGTGTCAGCTTAATTAAGAATGCCTTCGTATGCTTGCAGCTGTTTTTAGCTAAAGTAAATGACCGATTAGGATTTCCTGCCTACTTGTGAACAAAGCCGTGTGATTTAGGAGTCCAGGGCCTTCATCCTGTGAGATGGAGAGCCCCCTGGATTCCCCTACCTTTCTTTCTCTTAGATTTTATCTCTTCTTTAAACTGAATTGTTCCCCTTCCAGGCTTCTGAAACACCCTGATGCACGAGGTATGGCAGTCCTCCATGGATGAAAGTCCTTACGTTTGATATTATGAAATTAAAATTTAGGCTAGTCTTATTATTTGTGCTTTTATGATCTTCTGCAAGAAGTGTTTACCCTTAAGTCACCAATACTCTTCTGCATTTCCTATTACTATTGTAGTTTTGCCCTTCATATCAAATTCCATTGTACTTTGTACATAGTATATACATAGTGGGAAATATGAACCTTGTATATAATGGCAGATATGAAGATGGCTTAATTATTCTACATAAAGTAAGCCAGTTTTCAGCAAACTATCTTGTAAATCAGGGTTTGGCTATCTCTAAAGGTAGGATAGTAAGTGTTTTAGGCTTTGTGGATTGGACTGTATCAGTTGCAACTACTACACAGCATTGTCACTATAATAGAAAGGCAGTCATAGATAATATTTGAACAAGAGTGGTTGTGTTTCACCAGTCATGAAATAGTATTCTTATTTTAATTTTTTAAAAATAGATTTTTAGAGTAAAGTTAGGTTCCAAGCAAAAGTGAGCAGAAAGTACAGAGAGTTCCCTCATTCCTCCTATCTCTCCCATTATCATCCCACTCCATCCTAGTACATTTGCTGTAATCATTGAACTGCAAATCAGGAAGAATGCCCTCACCACACACCAAATATGCTGGCATCTTGTTTCTGGATTTCACAGCTTCCAGAAGTGTAGGACATAAATTTATGTTGTTTAAGCTACAAAGTCTATAGTATTCTGTTATAGCAGGCTGAACTGATACTAATCCCCTGTT
>PVKS010010814.1:0-58820 GCA_004027875.1 Aplodontia rufa
TACACAACTAAGTGTTGGAGCAACTAAGGCCATGTGAAAAACTAAATAAAGTTGTTTCTCTCTTTAACAAAAAAATCTCACTTGGACAGTTACAGCAGCAGCATACTACATACCTCCTGCTGCCTGAGGGCTGACTGATCCCCCAGGTACCACGTAGCACAGAAAGGACACCACACCTACAACATGCATGTTGTATTCCTTTATGCCTGATGCTACCTATATTATGGTATGCTTTTGCTGAATTGGATTTAAAAAGTATAAAATGCAAGAGTCTATAAGATATTAACCATGCTCAAATAGTGCTGTGAGCTCTAGCGCAATCTTAGTCAATCAGTGGCAAGCCAATGGAATTTTCATTAACCAGAAAAATTTTAATTATTTCCTTTTTTAAAATGGATATTATTAGGGGTTTATCCACCATTCAAAATTCCTTTCCATTGGGAAATTCTCTCCAGTATAGAGAACCTGTCTTCCCATTTTCTGATCTAAGGAAGCTGAAAGTATGAGATCCTTCTCAGATCTTTCCCTTCTCATTCCCCATCACTTTTCAGCATCCCTGGAAGCGAGTGCTCAGGAAGGTGACCCGAGCACTTTAAACTTCATCGGAATGGCTCAAAAACAATGGGAAAGGTAGAAGTACGGACAACAGTAGTGTAGGAGTGTACCATAGCAAGGGATGGCAAAGGCTGTACCCTGGGCACGTTATTGCTGCTCCTGAACTATCAGATGCCACCTGGTTCTGTTGGTGGTCCAAAGCCCACTTTAAGTTGCTCCCAGAATCTGCAAGGCCCCAGTCTCCTAGCCCAGATCAGCTTCTTTCTTGCAATTTGGAACTCCCTCTGGGGCAAACAAAAAGCCTTTACCTGCTGTTTGAATCATCCTGTTTGAATCAACTAACAGACTACTCAAAGCAACTACTACCAAATTACGAACAACAGTGCAATCTACTTTTTCTGATTCTTGTTTCTAGGTGCAACGCGGTCTTTTTTTTTTTTTTTTTTTTAGCCAATTGTTTAACACTAGAGTAAGTAGAAGCACAGTAGAAAAACAGGAAATACTATATCTGGTTATTCTGGTGATAAAGCTCTTCTCAGAAGCATGACCATAAAACTATCACAATGAGAGATTCAGTTTTGAATATTTAAATGCATGTTTAAATATACTGTTATACTGTAATTTTATCAAAGCTTCCTTTTTCTTTTGGAAATATTTCCAGAGTCTAAATAAAGAACCACAGTCAAACATTAAATCTGGAACTTACACTCAGTTTCCAATTGTTTTAAATCAATGATCTTTCCTCATTACAAACATGCTTGTGTTTTCTTTTCACAGAATGAAAGTATTTTTCCATTAGTGTGAGGGCCCTCAGCGGACTTTGTTGATCCGCAGGATCATTGAGACCTTTTATATGTATTCCATTCCCCCAATTAATTCTTCTTTCTTGTTCAGAATTAAATTCAGAGTACAGCACCAAGGAAAGTTACTGGCCTTTTAACTGTATCAAGCATGGGCAAAAGATTACAGAACATGAGAATACAAGGTAAGATTCATCCAAAGACGTAGCTTCTTCTTGCTATTGGTTCCATGCCTTATCTATGAAGTGGGGGATCACTCTGGGTATAGCACTGCTGTCACTTTATCAGTCTGCCAGGCATTCACATTGATGCTGGGGGCAAGAGAGGAAGAGGAGACAAACATGGTCATGGAAATCAGACCTTTGGGGGAAAACACATAGCCTCGGATACCTGAAGTTTTGGAGACCAGTTAATCTCTTGGGGTTCTTTTCTACATTGAGGTTTCATTTTACTGAATTAAAATTTTAGAAATAAAGATATTTCAGGGGAAAAGGCCTGATTGCCAAGTACATGAAAGTAAGTGCATCACAAAGAAATAAAAGCACCAGGGAAAGAACATTCGTTTGAACATTTTGCAAAGGGGAAGTCCTTTTCCTTTTTTCTTTCTCATTTTTAATGGAAATGAATTTACTCACATTTGAAAGCAAAGGAGAAAGACCAAAATGGAGGACAAAACTAAAATAGTTCAGAGGTAGTTCCAGAATATGAATGGGGTCCAGAGTCCGGGCAGAGAGATTGGTTTTGGAAAAGAAAATGACTCCCTTTCCTTTGCTCCTGGCTTCAGGGAACAATGAACAAAATCAGCCAATATCCAGAAAAGAAATCACTCCAAGGATGGACATAGTTTGGCCCTTTGTTCATCCTTCACCTTTCTCCAGACCTCCCATATAATTGAACTGGCACTGGGAGGAACAGAAAAGAAAAAAAGAGAAATGGGAGCCCGGAGAGAGGGTCCCTGGGAGAAAACAAACGGCCACTGCAACCCAAAGCCTTTAATTCCTTCCCAAGTGGGTAGAATACCACCAACATGCTATCAGAAAGTCAAAGGCCTGGACCTATTAGCTCTGTAGATGTGGCATTAGATGTAAACTTGATGTTTGAATTCCAAAGAATAAAATGAGTTGTCATGGCAGAGAAACTTTCCTATAGGAAATATCATCCTGCAGCTTTTCAGCTCCAGTCTTTCCCATGTAACTACCCACCACAAATTATTTCTGTAATAAAAATGAGCTCCTAGAACAAATTAATTACATGGGAGAGCAACTTACATTTCAGTGCAGTTTTCACAAAATAGTTTTTTTCATCAATATAAGTTAGCCAAAGTAATTAGGAAAAATGATTAGCAAAGCTCTTTATTGAATATAGATCCAAGCAATTTTAAAAAAATAAAACGTTTCTTTTTCGAAATCACTTTAAGCCTATATTTTCCTTTGAGCAATAATTGGTTTTTCCCTTCAACAATGAGTTTTTGGGGGATGTGGGGTAATCTGGGAGAATGTAACTCTTCTCATGAAAATAATACCTAATCCATTTTTGCTTTCACTGTAGAACTTCTCTAAGTTTGTAGACTCTTGAAATTCAAGTGCTTTTTCCTTAAAGAGCTTTGAAAGAACTATTTAAATACCAGTTCAAATCATTTATATGAGAAAATTAGGAGTCACCTCTGAAAAAGGTTAAACCACTGAGCCCTTCAATTTTTTTTTTCAATTTTCAGGTAATACTGGGTTTCTAAGAAGTAATGGTGGGTTTTGAAGGCATTTGTGTCTGCTTTTTCTACCTTCACATCTTAAAATATCTTGGATGCTTAAGTATAAACAAGAATAAAATTCATCTGACTGAAAACACTTTTTCCCGTGTGAGCTAGTTAGATTTAGTTAGAATTTTGCAGTAAGTCTGAAACAGCAACTCTTTATTCTTTTATATTCTGGGAACTCAGGTTTAGAGAAAAACCTGACTGTTAAAAACAATAAAGACCACAATTAAAATTCACTTTTTCAAAAGCTCATTCTTTTGAATGTATTAAAATTTTATATGTAAATCAAGGTAAAAATTTTATTAGTAAGTTTGATTTTGTGGTTATCTTATGACAAATGGAAACTGCAGTTTTTAAAGTACTTTGGTTTCGAAGTTAGCAATTTCAGGTGAACCATCTGATTTTGCTCCCACCATTGTTTCAACAAATATTTGCTGAATGGCTACACTGTGCCAGACACTCTCAGTTGTTGGGTACACAGTAAAGGAAATTAGCAGCTGGGTTTCTGCTTTCATGGCCACGGTCTAGTGAAGGGAAACCCACCATAAAGTACTGGTCTGATGTTCTCTTTCCCACATGAAGGTTGTCTCCTTCCTATGTACCCAATCCATCTTGCCTCTGTGTTCCCCAAACCCCACACTGTACCCATCAATCTGGTGCAAATATAACTACAATACAACTTGACTTTATCTTTCCATGATTTCTGAAGAATATAAAGACAAGATGCTTTCTCAATGTGCTTGAAATGACTATGCACCTATCTGCTTTACATAAAGGCAAAGAAGGGCTGAATGGTGGTCTTGGAATTTATGGACATATTGAGATAGCAGAGGAGGGTGAAAGAGAGAGGCAGTGTTCCATCTCTATGAAAAAGAATACATGCCCCTTTGCCAGGGATTAGCATCAGCAGTTCAATGTCAATTTAATTGGCAACTTGTATTTCCATCTTTTGTGACATCACTCATAGTATCCCAGTGAGAAGTGCCATTCTACCATTTCCATTTTACTCAGGAGCAACACACACACACAAAAAAAAAGTTAAATGATTTTCCCAAAGTTAATCATAGACCAGGGACCAGGATTTAAAATTTGCAAATACCTACCCTGTGCGGAATGCACTCAACTATACCCTTAACCTTGCCCTAAAAAATGGGTTCTAGTCTGCCATTTAACTAATTGGAATCAAGACAAATTAGACAAGGTGTAAGCACCTGGATCATAACATGATGGCATTATTTTACTGCTGTTTCAATCTAAAAACTCAATATTCTTCCAAACTTCTCAACATTTTTATGAGACAGTCTCTGGATTACCATTTCAATCTGTATCTAGTCCCATGTATCCTATATTTGCAAAATTGCCCTGAGAAAACATTGCTTGGGAAATAATGAAAATACCAGTAAAGGGAGAAGTGTTCTCTAAATAAGAGGAAGCCATTTACCCTAATTGTGTTATATATAGGAACAAACACACAGCATGCCATAATGGCTATAACAGAATTTATTTAAAAAGAAAGTTCACTTCAAGGGTTTTACCAAAAATCCTCCGATTATGAACAGGTCAAGTTTCCTGAGCTGTGGTTGCTTCCAAAATGATTCTATTGTGCTTCTTTCTCCAATTTCTAAATCGTGAAGATGAGAGCAGCACTCTGAGTACACCAGAGTATCAGGGAACCAGCTCACCTGTTGTTTTGTGGGATTCCCCAGCAGAATGTTTGCTCCCCAAGGGTAGGAGCCACTGTTGCACCCCTCGTTCCCAGGGCAATGCTTGACACACAGAAAGAGCTGAATGAAGATCAATCTGAGTGTGAATCTGCCTCTATTATGCTATGTTGCTCTTGGGCTTTTTAAAAATTTAATAACGTGGATTGAAAGGAAATCTTTAAAAGACACAGAAAAGCAAGAGTTTTCTATTTTTGCAGCTGAGGACGAGGATATTATGTGATTGTAAATAATGCATTCTTATTTTCAATTTTGAGACTAGTGGGAAATAGCCATTTTGTACAAAGAAAAAAAAAAACGATGGGCTCCCAGTAAAATTTAATTCGGTATTGTTCATGAGAAGTAAATCTAACCTACACTTAAAGATGCTTCAATAGTTACTAAATATTTCTACAGTGTTCAAGTTTAAATGCTGCCTAAGGGCTTTAATGAAGCTCTTGTGCAAGGACAGAAAATGTGTGGCTTGAATTTGACTTTGGTCAAGATGGAGATAATGAATAGTGGACACAGATTCATGCTGCCCCCTGGTGGTATCATGCTCTCCCATGCTCAGACACCTTCCATCAACGTGAGAATCAAACTCAGCCATGATCTAGGCTTCCATAGCAAACCTTCAAGCAAGGCTTCTGAATTGAGAGTTATAAAAACGTATCCTCTTCAACTGTCAGATACTGTGTCTATTCCATTTCTTCAAAGCTAGCACAGAAAAAGGCAAGCTGCTCATGAGGGAGATGTTAGGGTTCTAACTTAGCAAGGTTGACAGGCCACAAGTCAAATGGTGTTGGGCACTGGGACTGCCCTAGGGTCACATCTCAACTCCAAAGAATTTTCTTATTCTGTTATCCAACCTGCATGTATCAGACTCTCACATAACCACCCACCCAACCCAATATTCTCCTACAACTAAAAGATCATCAAGGTCATGTTTAGCTCTAGTAGCCGTAAACTTGTGAGTTAGAAACCAAGAAAGACTTTGAGGGTTTTCCTAGCCCAGGCCAGGTCAGGAACGTGTCAGTCATTACTGGTTAAACCACAAGAAATCCTAAGGCATACACATTCTTCCCTTTCCCTCTCCTGGGCTGGACTAATTGGAAAGTTTGGTCTGCACCCCTGTCCACAGGATAGGGAAGAGGAGGAATTCAAACCTCAGGAGGATCTCCTTGATCTTCTGAATGCTTACAAGTCCAGGCTGAACTTAGGTAGAGTCAGAAGATCTACCTCCATCCAGCATCTCTTTTCAAGAGTCTGGTTACAAATAGCTATGTCTTGAACTATGGGAAATTTGAAACAGCTACACAGCTACTGACACCCAGAGCTTTCTGTGGTATTTCCAAAGGTATCGACTAGACAGGATTAGAGGGCAGGACAAATAGCCTAGCATATGGAAAGAAGAGGGCACCTTAAAGGGATCCAGGAGGCTTGCTACTTAGTCAATTTATACAGGTGGGGCTAAAAAGAAAGCTATCAGAGTACCCATGTCCAAAGAGAGAAGTGATTGGAAGTGGCTCTTAAATAATGTGTAAGTAAAGAAGAATGAAGTTAGATTGGCGGTGACAACACTGATTTCGTTGTCTGGCAGTACAGATTCAGTTGATCTGGTGATGAAGTGGATCTGGCATCCCTTTTCTTCCCCTGTGCTCCATGCATCCCTTCTAGAGCTGCAAGCTCAGTGGAGGAGGATAAACTGCGTGACTCTTCCATAAGCCAAACAAACTCTCCTGGTGCATTGGTAGGAACCAACAGAGATATCCAGCCTAAGAGGGGTGGTGGGACCCCATATCAACTAGGATTGTCTTCTCATCTCCTATTAAGAAACTTCCTTCTAGACCACTGGCTGGGGAATATTTATTCTTATCCAAACATGAGGTCCTTCAAGAAAAAATGATGGAATTGATCTCCTTGGCCTTATTTTATGCTACAAAAACATATTGTGCAGAACACTGATTATTCTGGGGGGTTTTCTACCTCAATAGGACACGAGCTTGACATGACTTCCTTCAACTGCTTTGTCTTTACCAGCACCCATCTCTTCCTATATTTCCTGGGTCTCACTCTGGAGCTTTTGAGGTTGCAATGGGGATAGGCAGAGTGTTGCATCTTCTTTTGGATCAGTCACACGAAATGCTAATAAGTTAACTGGATGTTTAAGCCTGATGATTTCCATATTTTAGCAGCTCTGTGGGATCCATTGCATTTTTAGTTTCTTTGCTTAGCAAGCATTTCCTTTTGAGTGTAATTCTGAATATATATTTACCAAAATAATTTTCAGTGAAATAGCAATGAAGAGAAGACTTACAAATCCACATGGGGAGCAATACCCCAAACACCCTAGTTGTTTCATTATTGTCATTTGGAGAATATTCTTTTATATTGAAGAGCTGGAAAACTCATCACAGGAAAGCTCGTAAAACAATGGCTATTTTGGTAGTCAGGCAACTTGGATTCATGTCATTATTTTAATGGCTCACAAGGCAATTTGCTTTCTCTACTTTCCACTATAAAGAATTTAGTCAGTCTTACAGTTGTAAAGAATAGGATGGTTCTATTAAATGTGATAACTATCAAGTATTTAGCCTGCTACTCAAATTTCCCTAAAATACGTATCTAACCAACTATTTCCTAAGCTCTCCCACCTCCAACAAATTACTTTCCTATCTAATCCTAGGGTATATATTGTTTATTATCAACTTAAAGTGTGTATGCATGATATACTATACCCCAGAACACAGTCCCTGTCTCCTTCAAAGTATCATATATCACGGATGTTGATATATCATTTATATGAAATATGGATTCCAGATATATGAATACATACAATATATTTATAAATGTATTCATATATACAATGAGCTGAGTATATTTATTACATATAACCTCGATATATCATATGTACATATGTATCATCTATATATTCATATTATAAAATCTACCCACACTTCATGGTCCAGTTCAAATTCAGGGCATCTCCTTTACTAACCACAGTGCTGAGTATCACACTTGCTGGTACATAACCTGTGATTCACAGGGACATTATCTCTTTCATTCATACTTACATCCTAATTAGATGAAGGTTCTTTAAGGATTTTGTCTTGTGCCTTTATATTCCCAATGAGCACTTCATCTGGGGTTACACAAATCTTAGGTGCTCAGTTGATAATGGACTACATGCAAAAACAAGAGAAACCAATACAAACCAATATAATTCTACAATAAACAGGATTGCAGGAAGGCAATTTATCAGCACAATGTGGTGCTAAAAGTTGTCCAGGTAGCCCCTGGAGAACCGGACCCAATTTGTATTCTCCTTTAGATGCAGAAGCTCGCTGCCAGCCTGTGGTGCTATTAGGAAGGGGGAGAACCTTTTGGAGGTGGGGCTTAGTGGAAGGAAATTAGGGCATCAGAGGTATGTCCTTAAAGTGGATTGAGGGACTCAAGCCCCTTTCTCTCTTTGCTTCACAGCCACCATGTTGTGAAGTTTCCTCTGTCATGTGCCCCCATAATGATGCACTGCCTGACCATGGGCCCAGAACAACAGGGCCACTTCACCATGGGCTAGAAACCTCTGAAACAGTGAGCTAGAACTAATCTTTTTCTTCACTAAGTTGAGAACTTCAGGTATTTTGTTACAGTAGCAGAAAGCTAATTAACACAATTAAATTGTTCTTCAAGGTCCTTTCCATCCTATGCTCTTAAGATCCACTTCCTTCCTCTATGGCTATAAAGGCTTTTCTCACTCTCTTGCCTTCACATCATTCATCAATTTAGCACCCATCAAAACCTACTGCTACCAAGTAAAGGCAGCAGTCAATTATTAGGACCTCTTGTACAAGTATGTATAGAGCAGCAATTTAAAAACAATTAAAATACAATTCCTTAAGTTTTTATTTGATCATAGCCTTGTCATTCTTCCTATAGTGATTTGGTTCCTACAAAGCTAGTGGTACTTGAAACAGATATGCCTCCTTTGAAGAAAAATTCAGCAAAAATATATGTTTTCCTAAGATATATTTTGGATAATCTCTTTTCAACATTAGATATAATTAATCATTAGAAGAAGGGAGGGGCACCAATAGACTCAATTAGGAGAAGAACATGGATTCTTCTGTTGAATAAAAGTCTACCTCATTTAAAAAAATTAATATTAACAATTTAATGGTGAAAGATGCTATTTACTGGAAAGAAATTCAATTATTTTGCCTTTAATGAAAATAAGTATAAAAGTGGGAATATTTAAGTACAATTGACAAAAAGATATGAAAATCTAATCCTATAAATGTGTGGTGCTTTTTATAGCATGTGCTTAGTTTGAAAACATTACCACGATTCGGTCTTGGAAGTTAGGAGATAATACATTGAGTCAAACGGTTCTCTTTTTCTCTCTGTTGCTAATAACCAATGAATTAATTCAGCCTTTTGCAACCTTCCCTATTCCTTAGCATTTTTAAACATCATTACACATGACACAGTAACAAGGGTGACCTCAGGATCAACCTACTTCCACAGCTTTGATCACTCTTATCCTAGGTGCATGTGTGAGGGAATTACTATATTTAGGTCCTTGCTCTGCTCTCTGCTGTCCAAGGCACTTATTCATTTCTGGGTTTAATCCATGCTAGAGCCTTGGCATGAACACCTCTTTCTTACTTATTAGGAAACTGATATTTGAGGTTAAGCTACTCACACTCGCTTTTGTGCCCAGTAGCGTTAGATTTCCCTGGCCTTTACTTGTGGTCTCAGGTCTACAGGACAAAGAATATCTAAATTATTAAATAACTTAAAGTTATTTGAAGGCAGTTCTGACATCATATTTCTTCCTTTTACAGCATACAGTTTCCCTGAATATGAAGACCTAACTAAAAGTGATCAGGTATAGGAAATGGTACCCCACAATGTAGCACCTGGGTATACTCAGTATTTTAAGCTGAAGGAAATTGGGCACATTAGAAAGGTGTCTCTGACCCTCTGTCTCTTAAAGGTCCTCATGAGACAGGTATCCTTCCCTGTATCCGAAGGAACATTACATAGAGGCCAAGGAAAATCTGAATAGACAGGCCTTACTCATATCCCCTCCGCTTATTACCATTAGTTTGTACCTCTTTTTGACCAATCATATTTCTATAACACTGTCCATTCTTCATAAAACCTAAGCATAGAAACACAGTACTTCCTGGATATTTGGGTTTTCATTTCTGAAGATTCCCATGTCACACAGAACTTAAATTTGTTACACTTTTCTCTTGTTAATCTGTCTTTTGTTATAGAGGTGTCAGCCATGAAACTTGCCATAAGTGAGGATGAGATATTACTTTTTATCCCTTACAAAAATGTAATAAATAATGCCTTTGACTTCATCCATCTTTATGTTTTTAAAAAAGCAACACTCTTTAAAAGTCTGGGGAGAAATTCTCCCCAGAGGAGGGAGCCTGGGGAGAGGGACTCACAATCATTTCTAGGAAAGAATGTGCAGTTGAGAGAAGTGTAACATGATAGTATATTTTATATTTAGAAATGTTTCAAATTCTATTATTTTCATGATACAAATCCCAAAAAGTTGAGCTCTGAAAAATTTCTCTGCCAGCAGGTCTTGGGTCCCATTAACCTCTCTGGAGTCTAGATTGTAGCTGCATTCTGAGTGTGACCTTGGACAAATCATGAGATCAGTAAGTTTTTAAAATCTAGAAAAATGAACTGATTTAGATACATGAATCCTGAATCCTAAGTTGTTTTTTTTTTTTTTTTTTTTTTTTTTGTACTGGGGATTGAAGCCAGGGGTGCTTAACCACTGAGCCATATCCCTAACCATTTTTAATTCTTCTTTTATTTTGAGACAGGGTCTCACTAAGTTCCTGAGGCTGGCTCTGAACTTGCAATCCTCCTGTCTTAGCCTCCTGAGCCACTGGGATTACAGGCACGTGCCACAGCACCTAGCCTATGCCTATTTTTTATGATGAATTTGTATACTTTCGCATCACACCCTTTTCTCTGATAGACATACGAGGGTAGTTTTAAGTTTCAGAGAAAGCTAATTCTATTGTATACACATACACACACCTTCATATCTGTTATATCTGATGAATATAATTACAATATTTACATCTTCTGTACAACTTTGGCAAAGTATTTAAAATGATTGGTGGTGATGGGGTCCAGGACAGCTATGTGGCATATTGACTATTTTAAGCTGAAGCAATTTGAGAAAATGGAAGGAGGAGGGGAGTCACTCTCACCTCATTTCCTTTCCCCTGAAGCAGGCCATAAGACCCTCATGTGAGATGTTCCCATACTGCTAAAGGAAAGGAACATCCTGAACTCTGAAGATAGAGGGACACAGAAGAGTCTGAACAGACAGGCCTTACCAAGTGTCCCTGTTTTATCACAGATCATTTTCCAATTTGTCCAATCATCTCTTTCCACATCTACTTTTTCATCAAGCCTAGAATAAAAATTACTTAGGTTTATCCATTTATTTGGGTCTTTGTTTCCTTAAAAGGCTCCTGTGTCACATAACTTATAGTAAATAAATTTGTGTTTCTCTTCTTAATAGGGGCGTTAGTCATGAACTTAGGATGTATGAGAAAAAAACATTTCTCTTTCCCCTCAATGATGAATGTTATTTATTTCTACAAACCAGGTACAATATATTTAACTGTAGCAATCTAAGGTTTCTGTTCTAATTACTGGAAGTGTGTTTCATAAAACTTAGATTGGGGTGATTCTTCCAGGAGAGTTAATGAGATATACAAATGTTCAGAAATAATAGAAATTGATGGAAAATTTTTATGTCAAACATTTCAGCAAATCAGAGTTTTGTACCAAGGTATGATATAATGAGAATCTAAATCATGTCCCCAAGAGTTATGTGTGAAACAATCCCATATGGTAAGAGTCTGTAAAGTTTTATAACACATTCACAAATCATTGTGACAAGGAACACTGGTGTTAATTTCTTAAAAGTCAATGTCATTTTCCCAGGATAATTTTATGATTTTATTTCCTTCCACCTTGGAAAAACCCACATGCCTTCTTAGAAAACCAAAAATGGATACATAATCAATAACATAAGTGAACAAACTATATAGTTTTCATATATTTAAGGTGTTTTAATACATTTTTAAACCTGAAGTAAAGCCTATCTTCTGAGTCTATAATATGACATTCCATTTATTTGTGGTTTGTACTGAAAATTTGCATGAATTTTTAATATTTATTTTTTAAATTGATTTCTGAATCCCAACCACAGGAAGCTGATTCAGGAAAAATTTAAATAAAAACCAAACTCCAGGTATTCCAAGTAGGAAGGGTTATAAATCAGTGTTCATTTTTTTAAAGAGAGAGAGAAAAAGAGAATAAATTGTATTTATTAGTTTTTTCATCTGATCTTTGTTTCTCCAACAGTGAATTGTGTATGTGGTACTGGGGTTTGAACCCAGGTCCTCATGCATGCCAGGCAAGCACTCCAACTGCTGAGCCACCACTCCAGCTCCCTAAATTAGTGTTTAAATCAGTGAATTTGATGATTACAAAAATGTCATAAGGGTGGAGAAGAACAAATATAAGTTTGCCACTCTAAGAAACAGGAGTTGGGGGAACCACAGAAAACTCTTGGTTTTAATCGCGATTTTGTAAATGATAAAACCAGTAATTGTAGGAACACCTTAAAGCTGCTGAAAAATCTTGCATTTGCTAAAGCCCAGACACCTGTTCTTGCATTAACACTCTGGCTTCTGCCTGTCTTCCAAATTTTGTGAGAATGCTGCTTGTTGGCAGAATCTAAGCTGAATTCCTTCTGGCAAAGGATTTTAGAAAACGGATTCTCAGGCATCCAGCTCTTGTTATGGTGGTCATTGCATAGAAGGAAGTGGATATTGCTTAGTGGCCTATGGATAATTTGTTAAGAGTTGCAAATGCAAGAGATCCGTGCTACTTTAAAAAAAGAAACACTTAAACACTTAAAATACATTAGAAGGGAGAACTGCAGAGCAAATCAAGTGGATCAGGTGAGAGAGAAGAGTACGTAAAGGGCAGGGAAAGTGAAATGAGATTGATCACATTATGTTATGTGCATATTCACATATGGCATGATGAATCCCACTATTATATATAATTATAATGCACCAATGAAATTTACCAAGACTGCCCCACAAAAGAAAGACTTTTCAATATTGAAAGCTTTAATTTCCATTATGGTAAGTTTACCAGTTTTTTTTTTTTTTTTTTACTGCTAAGAGTAGATTTTGAGTGTTCTCACTACACACACTTGAAGTTAAAGGTTGTGGTGTAATGCATACAATAATGCTTGGCTTACCCATTCACATATGCATATTTCAAAACAAATTGTACATGATGAATAAATATAATCAGTAACAAAATAAATCAATAACAAAATCATTACATATTAATATAAATAACATTATGAATAATGACTATTTTTCAAAAGGATGATGGTGAAAAGAATGGCACTTTTTTACATTTTTGGAAATCTTTTAAATGATGTGCATAATAGATGAGAGCTTTACTCTGTGCTCATAAAACTATGAAAGTGAAAATGCAAATAACTTTTTAGCATTATTATGAAAATAGTCTAGCCCTAGGAGACTCCCTGAAAATTTCTAAGGGATACTCAGGGTCCCTGTATCATTTAACCTAATCATATCCCTAGCCATTAATGTCATGTTCACATTACACATGTGTAGATATTTGTTGAATGGATGAGTAGAATGACATCGTACACTTGTACTGTCAATGTGCAACACAAGCCGTCAAGAGTCTGTATGTTTTCAAAGGAAGACTCTGACATTCATTTTCAGTCTTCAGGTATTTTGTTGCTAGAAGACAGGAAGTAGCAAACGAGATCACATTCAAGAAGTGTCGTAATTTGATTCATATCAGCATAAAGCAAAATTATGAATTATATGAAATTTGTGGTCAGTGTCCTCAGTTCCTTGTCAGAGAGGCAGAGAATCCTTATCTGGTAAGACCACTGTCCCTCTCAATTCTCCAGGCACTTTTGATGAAGCCTTTTTTTTCATAGGGGCAATATGTACCTGAGGGACACTTGGTAAATTGTCAGGGGTATTCAAAATCAACAATCCTGGAACATCAATTTTACTTGAAGAATTTAGGATAACAACAAATAAAACAACTATTTTAAAACAAAAATGCATTATGAAGTTCATAATAAATTGTATTATTCATTTCAACTTTTCCTTTCTTCCCAATGACTTGAAGAACTATAAAGTAGGAAGACTGCATATTTCTTTGCCCAATTTGGGGTTTAATCATGTGCCATGTCATGGTCAGAATGGGGAAGAAGTGACAGTAGCCTTCTGATCTGAGGCTTTGTGACATCTTTTGCATGTCTGATCATCTCTCTTGTGATGTGCCTTGAGAAAATTATATTCTAGGTTGTCACTGGTCCAAAGAGAATGAGGAAACATACCAGAACAAACCCAATGTAAACCCTAAAGCCACACCAAGCAGATTGGAGCAATCAAGAAAAAACAAGTGCTCCTTGTTTTAGCCACTGAGATTTTGATTGTTATGTATCTAACACTGTCTAATACAGAAATTGGTACCTGGAAGCAGGATGCTTCTGTAACGGATATCTAATAAGCACTGACTTTCAAAACCAGTTGACAGGCAATAGGGAAGCCATCAGAAGAGAACAGAAACATAGTGACCCGTTTTGTAACTGACAAAGCATTTAGTAATACTTTAAACTTGGTGGTAACTCCTAATACAGAAAATATTGAAAATAATTTGTGGTTGATGACAAAACTTTGAAGAAACAGGTTGGTAGAAGGGGCCATTTCCTTCACTTGAGCCATTAAAATAATGAGATGAACTTTGAAAAGGTCAATCTTCAAACAGAAGAGAGCCCAAGAATGCTGGAAATTGTAGGGTTGGCAAATTAAATGCTTCTTATCGAATCCAAGATGAAGCCATTAAACCACTGGATGAAGATCCAACCCAGGGATGTCATTAAAACACAACCTCAAGTCAAATACTAAGTCAAGAGTCTGGTACTCATACCTCTGAAAGGACTTAAGGTTTTAGTTGGAAAGGTACTTCTGCACATGTTGAAAGTATGGTGTTTGAGTAGCTCCAAGGACTTCAAATTTATGTAAAGCCCTGGCCCAAAAAAATGGCAGGAATGGCAGAATACATGCAATCGATGGGAACCAAATACACGGAAAACTTCCAAAACTTATGAGATAATCATGTTGGCAAAAGTACTTCCATCCTTAACTGAAAGAGAATATGACTAGCTATAAAAAGGACTAGCTAAGGGCAACCAACAGTCTATAGGTAGGAATAGGCAAAGAAAGCTGTTCAGCCACTAGGAAGTCCATGTGGCCATTAAGATGATGAGAAAAGAAGAATCTCCAGGTGGGCGGAGCCAAGAACAACACATTGGGGGGCTGGTCCAAGAAAATGCAACTGGGATCAATTAAAGAACATTCCACTACCTGGGACCTGGAACTTTAGAACTCCAGGGGACTGGTGAGTATTAAGTGCTTCCTATTCTTAACCTTTCCAAATGGGATTGATTTTTGCATTTAACCCTCTACCTCTTCCACCATTTAATGGTAAGTATACACTGATGTGTGTATGGGGGTGGAGGGAGCAGCTCCAGTAACTGGTTCTTTTAGTTTATAAGCCTCCATATCAAGAGGAGCTGCATTTGAACCTGGTGTGAACCATCATGTTTGGGACTTGGAGTCTGATATTGGAATTAGATGAAATTTTGGAAGTGAATATATCTTACCTGTAAATGGAGTGAATAACTGTGGTCAAGAGAGAAGAGTATGGTCAAATGTACTTCAAAGTACAATAGAACCAAAAGAACATGTATCCTGTCTGTTTTGGGGTTTAGAACTACAACATGCTTTAGTCAGTGGAAGGAAGTTGGAGTGACAGCTGCCTAAAGAGCCATTGCTTGATTCCACTTGCTCCCTTTGCATGCCTCTTATATGCCATGAATATAACATGCCCTGCATCACTGCCAGTCCAAGAAGAATAAGACCTTATAGGGCAGCCATGAACCCACACACAGCTTGGGGTCAAGGCCAGGCAAACCCAGCCATGTCCACACAGCCACACACCTACAGATGAGAAAATAAACTCTATACCATAAACTCTGAGATCTTTGAAGTTGCTTGCTACAAGAAAAAAAATATGGATTGAAATACAAGTTTACCAATATTTTTAAAGATAAAGCATAAGCTTAAAGAAAATCTCATTCTTGTGAGCTCTCTTAAAACTAAATTTTCTGAACTGAGGGATGACTTATCACTTCCACTGTTATTCAGGAAAATTTGAAAACCACTCTACAAAGAGCCCCAGACTACAATCAGGAAATCTGGACATCCATGCTGGTCTCACTACTCATTTACTATTAGCTGTGTGGTCCTGGGAGGGTCACACTGCTTTCCTGGTACCTACTTTCCTTCTTTATCAACTGTAATTTGCCTCATACTTCATAGGCTCTACAAGATTATTGAGAGTAAAGGAAAGGAGGCAATGGAAATGAAAATTGTTTAAAAATGGTACTGTGCTATATATCTAGGGGTTCTATTGTTATTATAGAATCTTTGCCAGATTCCATATGATGCCTGTGTAAACTCTTCCAGGGATATGGTTTGCCACACTGTAGGCAGCTGGTTCCATTGTCAGCTTTGAGGAGTTCTTTCTTCTTTTCCACCTCTCACCTCTGTGTTTTGGACAGTGTTGCATGCACCACTGTTTTCTTTGATTCGGCCCCAGCAATATCCTATCCATCCTAATCTCTTACAGCGCTGTTGAACTCAGTTATTGTAGTTTTTCCAAGACAGAAGTAGCTGAAAGTGTTACTGATAGATATGCTTCTTAGCTGGGACTTTCATGAGCCAACCCAAGAAATGACTAAAGTGAAAAATTGAGGCCAGGTATACTTTGCTGGGTTAGGAGATATGTAAAAGTCTCCTCAAAGAACATAGTCCAGAAATGGGGCTGGTTCTAATACGTGAAGAAAGTTAAACATTTCCAATGGGAAAATAGAAGAGATTCAGGCAGAATCACAAGGTCTTTTGTTCTGAATACAAAAAAATGAATGTTGGAGTCCTTACAGAGAGTTAAAAAAAGATTGTTTTAGCTTATTAAGTTATTATCTATTCCAATAATGGTCCTTACCTGCTTATGGATGTGACAAAGGCTGTGCAATCAAAATTAACCTTTGAAAGGTCACATTTAAGGCCACCAATAGTTTACATTCAGTAAGGCCATGAGTTAAATTTTTGCTTGACTAAATGTAGTGGATGCTTTTTGAAAAGGAAAACTACAGTTATAACACAGATGAAGTTGTTTCATTTCAAAGAAGTTACTTCAGGAAAATATTCTCTAAAATAAAGCCTATCTAAATTACTAATTTGAGAAGAATACCCATGTTTAAAAATTGCCTTATAATTTTCAAGAAGTGCTAAAACAAATCTCATGTAGACAAGATTGATAAATGTTTTTCAATAGTTCAAAAACACTGGTATCTGAGCGTACAAAAGTTTTCTGTATTTTTAAAGACTCCACTGGCATGTTAAGTAGTTTTTCTCTGCTTTTGGTCTAAATTTGTTTTCATTTTGAAATTGTAAGCAACTTTTAATAACTGACTCTAACGTAACTGGATCAAGATACCAGCTAATACTGAGAAGGCAAATGAACTCTGGATTTCTGAATCAAAATAGGAAGTTAATCCAGCCCTTTATCTTCCCTCTTTCTCAAAACATAAATGCCACTAACCACAAGCACAAAGAGAAGTGGAGGCACAGGAATGAATGAGAAGTTCTGAAACATGTCACAAGGCAGGAAAGGGAAGGAGGGGTGATCACAGGTTGAGCCCAGCAGAGTCATGATCCAAGTTCCTTCTAAGCCGCAAACCAGGAGCATTCAATTTCCCTGTGGACACCAGCTGCCAGGAAAGTGAGGAGGTATAGAAGGGGCACAGGGACAATTCAGGAGCCCAAAGAATAGTTGGCTTCTCTGATGCCTTACAAAATGGTTATCCTTCCCTTCTCTATTCCAACCTCCCCAATGCATCTCATCCTCATGGAACCTGTGGTACCATCTCTGATGATGTCAGAACTTAAGTCACCAGGTCCAGTGGGGGACTGCAGAGGGATGAAGTCAAACTTGGCATATCAAATGTGGACTCCTCAGGCACATTTCTTAATCCTGCTTCTGTAATTCTCACTGCAAGTTAAACTGGATGATTCCTCTCCAAGGAAACTTAAGAACTCAGAGAAACATTCTCCAGGTAATGACATCTGTCATCTGTTTGAACAGCCCCTCAACCGCCAAGTGGTGAAAGTCACCACTCAGAGCCCTGTGCCCCCACTGCAGGAATCCTTGTCTTGTTTTTAAGGCCCCACTCTCCAACAGGATAGACAGGAAAGGTCCCCAGACACCAGGTAAAGACTCTGACCTGAAAGAGAAGGACCAAAACAAACACCAAGTAAGAAAGATCACATAGGAGAATGAGAACTTACAAAGAATACAGGAAAACTAGAAACAGATCCATCATCAGGGAGGAAGAGGAAAGCACTGAATGAAATAAACAGATGCTACAGAAAGAATCCACAATAAACACTTTATGGAAAATAAAAATAGCCACAATTTAACAGTTAATAATCAAGCTGTGTGTTAAAAAATGTTCTAGAAAGCTGAGCAAAGAGAGGGAAAATAGAAAACACACTACGGTGTAAAACAGAAAATCAGAATCAGCAAAGGAAAGCCTCATATAAGAATCTGCATCAGCCTATCTAGAAACAGAAGAACAGGTAAGAAAGGAGTCTTGTATTTAGCTTCCACACTGAACAATCAATTGGTAAAGGGCAGGAGAAGACTGGAGGACAGACAGGACAAAGGGGACAAGCACACCTGACCTGGCAGGGGCAGGCAAGGACAATTCCAAGTCCCTCCTGGGGAACAACAAAACATTTTTTGTGTGTGGTTTTCTGCATTTGTTTTATTTTGTAATAAGATAAAATATTTTAAGTCAGAGAAAATGTTACATACAAACCTTTATTACAGCATATATTTCCCTTAAGAAAAATAAGAAGATAAAGAATTTAGGGAGTGAGAAAAGAGGTGGTTTGCCCCCCCCCCCGCAAGAATCCAATACTTCTCCAACTTCAAACATAAATTCCACTAGAGCCAAAGCATGAACACAACAGGATTTGAGCATCAGATTGCAACCACTGGGACTGGCTCTGTAAACCTCTATGGGACTCGATGTTCTCACCTGCAAAGTGATTTCTAAGGTCCAATTAATTCCTGAATCTCTAAGTAGTCTAAGGAATGCTAGGAAGAATGCATATTTGCCCCTTCTCTTTGGTTTACAGTGGCTGCTCAAAGTGACTTCATAAAATACCAGTTTCTGGTGAAACGCAAGGTGGTCATCCATGTTTGGGCATTACCCCTGGATAAATATGTATATATACTTTGGTTATTGATAGTCTGATAATGTTTCCCTCTCATTTGTATCTCTATATACTCTTAATAAAATAAAATAAAATACCAGTTTAACCAACACTTCTCACCATTTGAGACATGCCTTTGAGAAGAGAACAAGATGAGTCTCAGCTCCAGTGTTCCTGGCCTGCAGTTCCAGGTACTGGGAACATGATGTTCTGCTACCATCCATGTGCCTTGCTCAGTTTATGACCCAGACTCCCCAGGTAATGAGCAGGTAGAAATAATTACTGCAAAGCACATGAAAACCACTGTCCCTGCCATACGCCACAGGCAGGTAGAATACAATGGTTAGTCCCATGACCTCATTAAAGGACTTTAAAACCTCAGATAAGAAAGAATTTGAAATGAATCATTAAAGTGCAGCAAAATGACAGCTTCTATTTGAAGTCATCTCATCTTTTCATATGCATTTCTACCTATGCTTTAAGATGCATACTATATGGTATAGATTGAGTATCCCTTATCTGACATCCTTGGAATCAGAAATGTTTTGGATTTTGGAACATTTGCACATACATAAAGAGATATCTTGGGGTTAGGACCCAAGTTTAAACATGAAATTCATTTGTTTCCTATACACCTCATGTACATAGCCTAAACATAATTTTATACAATATTTTTAGTGTGCCTACATTGTGACTAACCCCCCATTCACTGGCTCTGTCATAAGGTCAGGTGCAGAATTTCCACTTATGGCATCATGTCAATGTTAAAACCTTATGGATTTTGGAGCATTTACAATTTTAGATCTGTTTATATCTGTAGAGTGGCACATATGTATATCTGATATACATATGAAATATCTTTATTTATTACTGGTAGTATTTTCAGTCTGTTGATTCACCATTTCATTAAATCTCCATAATGCTGTACTTCAAAGCCAAATGGTGAGACTGACAGAAAAGATTCAGGAACATATGAACACCCAACATGAATTCAATGTGAAATATTTATGCACATTATGAATTTTGCTCTAATGTAGGCTGATTTATCAGAATAACTTCAAACCAGTAATGGAATACTGACATACTTTACGTGTTTCCTATTCACAGAAATGATTACATTTTATGTCTCTGATCAGAAAAGGGTCAAAAAAGCAGCCACAAACCCCGCAGCTTTTGGGAGCATCTCTTAGCTGATCAGGCTAACAGTTGAAGGGGTAGGGCCGGGGCTTAATGCTTCCAGAATATATGGACTGGACTTGGAGAGCTTGCAGTCTTGAGGCCCCTGAACACTGAACGTGGCTCTCAGATTGGGAAGTTTCCATTTGTCATCTGAAATCACTGCAATGATGACCATTGCTAGTTTATGAGCAAAATGTGTCATCCAACTCCCTTATTGGTGCTGGAACAAACAGTCATGCTTAAGTAAAATGTTTGAAAAATGGAGAATGTCAGAAAATTCAATGGAAGGGATGTGGTAATGGGATTCTATTCTACAATTACAAGGAGATGCAAGTTTTTCTGAAGGATAGGAAATAGGGGATGTTATTCTTAACTAGAGCAGGGATACATATAATGACCCCAGAAAAGGTCCCAATGGTAGTAACCGCTCCTGCAGCTCTTTTCAAATTAGAGGGTTGCTGAGTGAGCAATTTGAGCTGTCCCTCCTGGTCTATTTGGCCTCTTCCAAATTACCTGGCATCTGCATTAATTTAAAAAGGAAACATCATTGGGAGCAGCTATTAATATAGAAAATAACATTAACTTTAAATTGTGGCCCCAGAGAACTGGGCAACGAAACCTTTCACAGGTGTTCACTCATTTTTCATTTTATATAACATTGGTGAGAGCTTTAAAGCACACACACACACAAAAACAGAGTAGATTTTTTCTTTGCTGACTGTTTTCCTTCTTGGGAAGCTGAGTTACTGCACTGATCATACATCAGTCCTCATTCTTTCCTCTGTCTTACTGTCTCTTTTATTTCTAACTCTAGAGCATCAGAGTGTGGCAGGAAGAATGTCAGGCAAAATCAGGGATGACTCTATCACTTATTAGCTCTACAACCTTGGGAAAGTCACCTAACCTCTCTGAGGCCTAGTTTCTTCATCTGTAATGTGAAGGTAATAGTGTTGGCCCTTCCTTCTTCTCTAAGCAGTGAAATGAAAGTGCTTTATAGACTTCAAATAAATTTATAACATTCTTAAAAACGAAGGAAGGTGGAATTAATTCATTAAAGATGTTTGACAAAGTTTGAAATAATTTCAAAATGTTCCTTTCTTCTTACAACTCAGTCAAAATTCTTTCCAAATCTTGGGTTACAAATCATCCTTATAGGACCAAGAAGAACCTAATTATATACTCATTGCTCCATTTAGATATAAAACACATGAGAAAGATTTCTGTCAGCAGAAAGGTTCATAGACTAAAGTCATAATCATCTTTAACTTTTAGCTATTATTCTGCTGAGAGAGAAAGTGGTGTCACATGGGGCTTTATTAGCTCTCTGACTGCAAATGACTTTGCTCCTGTACTCCTGCAGTGCAAGTTAAATGCACACAGAGAGTCCTTATTTAAGCAAAGGAAAACATATTTCATCTTGAAGCATCAAGAGCTTTCCCTTGAGCTGGTCAGTGTAATGTAACATTGTCACCAGGAGAAATTTACAGAAAAATCTCTCATTTCCCCTGTCTAACCATCAGCAGCTAGCTGTTAACCTTTCAAAATCCAGAACGTTCTTGGGAACCAGAACCTTTGGACTCCTTTCCTTCTAAATTTCCTCCACATCTTCATCCATTCTGTTATTAGCACTTCTTGTCCCTCTAGCCTGTGCCACACCTAGGAGACTGCTGAGCAAACAGGTGGTACTCATTGAATCTGCTGACCGAGTACTGAGGATTATCATCTTGAATAGAAGCATGACATGAGTCTGAGTCAAGAAGGAGAATTCTGGGATAGGTGAGTAGGTGACATCTGTCCATAAACAGAAGTCATATCTGTGGGTAAAAATTATCATATTTAAATATGTCTAAGTTGCTTCCAACAAATTAGTTGTTGCAGTTGTTTTGAGAATAGACCCTTTATCATCTGTACAGGAATAATCTGTCCAGCTACGCTGTTGCTCAGTAAATTCCCTCAGTTTAGTAATAGGAAGATAGATAGTCTGGAATGATGAGATTTTATGGTCCTGATTTTGCCATAATCTGTCACCTCAAGATTCAATTCAGTTCTCCATCTTAAAGTGAATGGATGAAGTTAGTTGATCCATAGGGTCCTAGTTATTTCTGACATAGAGCTGAAAGTCTCTGAATTCATTTTGGATTCCTGGATAATGGGCTAAAAGACAGGTGTAGAATGCTAATAGGAGTATTCTCTATAAGGGAAGTGGCTAGTACTGGTAAGTTATCTGAAAAATGGACCAAAAAGGGATATGGGCATGAGATTATAATGATCACCATGGAGCCATCTCAATTCCAAGATGAGTAATTTATATCACAGGAGTACACTGTGATATTGTGAAGTAGAAGCAAAGTATCTCCAAGAACAGAGCTACAATATGGAGATGTGCTATGGGGCCTTTGCACCTGCGAGGCTCTGAGGATATCCATGGAGTCTCAAAGTTGGACTTGACTAATTGATGTCCAGGTTGCCTCCCACCAATAGCATCTGGCATGGAAAGTTACTTCTACCCTGTTAAGTCATTTGATTTACCTTTTCTTTTCAAGGAACTTGTGGTCTTTCTAATTTAGTTGGAGAATTGAAAGTAAAATTTGGAAGAAGCCGCTGCTGGGACAGCAGGCTCAAATCTTAATTTCGGATACTTGCTTTTTATAAAATGTGTCCTGCCTGCCAGCAAAGCATTTCCCCGAAACTAGATTTCACTTCCAGTCAGAAAGAAGTGTGGGGAGCCAGACTAGGGGAGCCAGAATGCCATAAAATCAGCTGGCAAAGAAAGTTGAAGAGTCCAACTTCTTCTGGTAAAAAGAGTCTCTGCCTTTGGGGCCAGCGACTGCCTAGGTGTTTCTTAATTGGAAATGTATCTTTTCCATGTAAGAAATAGGGGAGCCAGCAGACCATCTCCCAGATCCTCTACTTCTGTATGTGTATGTTCTGTGAATCACTGATGCAGGGAAAACGTTGTGTTCAATGTATTTTGAGTAACAAAAGTAAAACTTTCAAGTTAACTGCAAAGGATAAAGAAACAATATAGCTACACCCCGAACTCATGATAAGGAGTCAAAAATTTTCCACATTAGTTATGGCCAAACAGCAAATGCCTGTCCATAGGCAGGAAGGGTAATCCAACAATTTAGGAATATTCTTGGGAGAGTGAGATTCAGTCTCTGCTTGGGGGCAGGCATTGTGCTGCAGTGTTTCATGAAGCAGTAGCAGTAGTGATGATAATTTTTTAAAAAAATGGGACCTGCATCTTTCAGCATGTAATAGAAGGCAGGTTCAACTATATGTGCTTTCAACATAGTATTTTATTTAATTCTCATAGACCTTTTATACGGAGACCATTTGTAGAAGGAAAAACAGATCCAGAGAGGCCAGCTGCTTGCCCAACTGCAAGAAGTTAAGAGAAAGAACCAGGATTTGAACCCTGGTATGAACATACAAAGCCCAAACCCTTAAACTCTACATAAGACTATATTTTTAATTACTAGGGACTAGCATCCTTGTTTTATAGACAAGAAGTATGACATCTGGAGAGCCAATTTTTCCAAAGTTAACCTTCTTAAAAGTTTTGGGGCATACACTTAAAACCTCGACCTTTTTACCCCTCTACTAACAGCAAAAATCTTCATTGTACAGCATGCTTAATGATGACATACCTTAAATTTAAAGGCTAGTTCTTTAAAACCGTGTTTTTCAATCTGGAATATGCACACTGTCCATACAAATGCTTCTTTCTTTTAGTTAATCAGCCCAAATTGCATTCTATATCACCCATATCTTTTTTTTATGTTCAATTTTTAAGACAGCATTTATATATTGGGAAATTATTTGGCTAACATCTGATTCTAGAGTTGTTCTAAAGTGTTGAAAATGCAATCCAGTTGGGAATGTTGCTGCATTTACTTCCAGAGGTGAAATGGGAGGCTTTTTCCCCAAGCCGTATTTTCCTTCCTTGATCAGAATGGTCCCATAGGGAAAAATAGTTGACAAGGATTGGTGTGAAATCCAAGACTTGAGAGATGCAAACAGGGTCCCAACATGAGCCATAGCTTCTCATCATCACCTCTGATTGCCTGTAAAGAGGGACAATCTTCGCAGAAGTGAGCAGGGTAGTTATTTAAGCATATTCACCAAGTTATGAATTTGCTAACTGGTTTCTTTGATCTGGGCAAAAGAATTATCTTTTATCAGCACAAATGCATACAATTTTACCTACAGAGTTGTATAGAGTTTCAGTATGATTTCTCTGCAAGGATAGGAACCATATCAAGAATGAGCAGTAAGCTGCCTTTAACTTTTTTTGTGTGTGGGGGGGTGTGTGGGGGATAGAGGTTCTGGGGATCAAACCCAGGAGCTCATCCATGTTAGGCAAGCACACAAGCCCCAGTCCCTTTGAATTTTGAATTTTAGGAACAGGAAACCTGGCTTTGAATTCAAGCTCTACAGTTTGCAAATAAATGACTTTGGGCATATAAAGAATTAAATAAGATCATATATATATATACACACAGATATATATATCTATACAGTGCAGAGCAAGTGCACAACAAATGATAGCTATAATTATAATACTCAAGTTAATATTCTTCAGTAATTCCCTTTCCCTTTCTACTGCTAAATTTTCTACTACACTTACTTCTCTGTGTATCTAAGTACTAACTATATATAAAAAAACTCCTTGTACTCATGTAATCAACTGCCAAAATGATATCAAATTTTCAAGTGATAGAAAAAATAAGACATGTGATCTTTATTTATATCATTAGTTTTACATAATGATGCACACAATACAACAATATAATTTGGCCAACATCACCCCCAGTACTGCCCCACCTCCCTCCTCTGGGGACCTTTGCCTCTCTTTCTGGGGTATGTATTTATTCTAACATATCCAAGTATGGTGACATAATTTTTATACCTATGAAGAACTTTTTTTTTAATATATGTGACAATAGTATACACAATGATGTATTTATAAAAGCTTGGAGTGTTTCACTCAGTTCCAGCATTTCCCCTTTCCCTCCCTGCCACCCCATTTTTTTTAGATATATTTAACAACAAGATAAACATTTTTATAAAAGCTTTCAGTATAACTTACTCTAATTCAGTCCCCAGTATCCCTCCAACCTCCCCCCGCCCCACTTCCTCTTCCCTCTACTGGCCTGTCATTTACTAAATAGCTTCCTCCACCAATGACTCATTGATATGCATATTGATGAGATTCACTATGATATGTTCATATATGAACATGAGCAAGTTGAATCTGATTCCTTCCATTGACTTTTCCTATTTCATTACTCTATCCTCCATCTCCTCCCCCTTTTATTATTCCTCTGTCCTTTTCCTTATTTTGGGTTCCATATATGAGAGAGAACATTTGATCTTTGGGTTTTTGAGATTGGTTTATTTCACTTAGCATGATATCCTCTAGTTTCATACATTTTCTGGCAAATGACATAATGTCATTCTTTCTTGCAGCTGAGTAATACTCCATTGTGTGCATATGCGACAATTTATACACACACACACACACACACACACACACACCCTTTGGTGAGTTCCATGGCTTAGCTATTGTGAACTGAGCTGCTATGAACATTGATGTGGCTGCATCCCTGTAGTATGCAGCTTTCAGGTCCTTTGGATATAAACCAAGGAGTGGGATAGCTAGGTCAAATAGTGGATATCTTCCTATTTTTTTGAGGAATCTCCAAACTGATTTACAAGTGTTTGTACCAGTTTACAGTCCCACCAACAACGTACAAGTGTACCCTTTTCCCCACATCCCTTCCAACATTTATTGTTTGTATTCTTGATTACTGCCATTCTAACTGGAGTGACGTAAAATCTCAGTGTAGTATTAACTTGTATTTCTCTAATTGCTAGAGATGCTGAGCATTTTTTTTCACATATTTGTTGACCATTTGTATTTCTTCATTTGATAAGTGTTTGTTTAGTGCTTTCGCACATTTATTGATTGGGTTTTTTTGGTGTTAAGTTTAAAAATATGGAATGATTAATTTATTTGCACATCACTTTTATACAGGGACCATGCTAATCTTCTCTGTATTATTCCAGTTGTTAAGTATAAATGCTGCCAAAGCAAGCACGACATTTAAATTGAGCCTTTTAAACTCCAGCAGAGTTCCCCCCAGGTTTACTGAGGTTTGACAAATTTTGAATGCACTTATGGTGTACAATGTGAAATATGCTCACAAATATAACATACATGTGTGCGTGTATATATGTGCATATATATATGTAAAGAGAAATGATTACCATAATCAAACTACTTAATATATACATCTTTTCATATAGTTATATTTTTTATTTGTGGAAAGAACATTTAAAATCTACTCTCTTAGCAGTTCTCAATGTAATACACTATTATTAACTGTAGTCACCATGCTATGCAATAGATCTCGAAAAAATCGATCACTTATTCCTAAACGTTGAGAAGGATGTGGGGAAAAAAGAGCACTTGTACACTGTTGGTGAAATTGTAAATTCATACAACCACTATGGAAATTGGTATGAAAGTTCCTGAAAACTAGAAAATGGAATCACTGGAAGACCTAACTGTATCATTCCTTGGTATTTATCCAAAAGAACTACGTCAGCATACTACAGCTCTATGTGCAAAACTATGTTCATAGCAGCACACTTCACAAAAACCAAGTTCTGGAATTAGTCTATGTATCCATGAATATATGAATGAATAAAGAAAATGTAGTATGTACCCACAATGGAGTTTTACACTGCTACAAAGAACAAAATTATGTCATTTGTGGATAAAAGGATGGAACTGGAGAGCTTCATGTTAAGTGAAATAAGCCAGTCTCAAAAAGTCAAGGATTACTCGTTTTCTCTCATACGTGGAAGCTACAGCTGAGAAAACGTAAAAATAGATTTTTCCTGAAAATCAAAGAGATACCAGTAGAATAGAGGATAGGGATATGGGGAAGGGATGAGAGAAGGGAGAGGAGAGGGAAATTAAATTGACCAATTATATCACGTGCACATGTGATATATCACAATGAATCTATTATCTATAATTGTAAAGCACCAATAAAAGAAATCATCTTCCTCCTATCTGAAACTTTTTACCCTTTTTTCTTAAATTTTCCTTTATCCCTGTCCACCCCCTCCTAGTTCATGGCAACCTTTCTACTTCTATGTGTTTGACGTTTTTAAGATTCCATGTGTCAGTGAGATGGTGTGACACTCAGCTCTCTGTGCCTAGTTTATTTCACTTAGCACATTATCCTCCTGGTTCACCTATGTTGTTACAAAGGACAGGATTTCCTTTAAAGCTGAATCATATTACACTATACATATTGTACATATTATGTATTGTGTGTGTGTGTGTGTGTGTGTGTGTGTGTATGTGTGTGTATGTATGGATCAAAGATTTAAATATAAGAGATAAAGCTATGGGGGATAGAGAGGTGGCTCAGCAGTAGAGCAATTGTCTGGAATGCATGAGGACCCAGGTTCAATTCCCAGCAACACATATATAACTAAGTGGAGGACAAAACAAAAACCAGATAAAAAAATAAACTCTTAAAAAAAAGGAGATCAAAATATGGAACTCTTAAGAAGAGATCATAGGAGTAAACCCTTGTGACCTTGTATTGCTCCTTTTTTGATACAGCACCAAAAGTACAAATGTCAAAGGAAAATCATAAATTGAATTTCAACAAAATTAGAAACTTTTGTGCTGCAAATCAGAGTGAAAAGATAGCACACAGAACAAGTGTAAATGTTTGAAAATCATATTAGATAATGGATATTTATCTGTCATAATCCAAAACCAGATTAATAAGCTAACAGAAAAATGAGCTAAAGACCTCAATGTTTTTTGAAATATGAAATCAAAGTAGCCAATAAGCACAAAGACATACAACATGGATGAAGGAAATGCAAATCAAAACCACAATGAGGTGTCATTTCACACATTCCAGGATGACAATAGTAAGAGGCAGATAACAAATATTTGCAAGGTTACCAAGAAATGCAAACTTCATGCATTATGATAGAACTGTAAAATAGTGACAATTTCTCAGGATGTTAAATGTAGAGTTTCCACGATGAAGCAGAAATTCTATTCTCAGGTGTATACTCAAAAGAAATGAAAGTACACATCAACGTAGAGCCTGCACATAAATATTCACAATATCTTAATACCTAAGTAGAAAAAAATCCAGATATCTATTAACTTATAAATAAATGACAGTATATCCTTACTAGTGGAATATAATTTTGCAATATAAGGAATAAAACATTGATATTGCTGCATGATGGATGAACCTAAAATATTACATTAAGTGAAAGAAACCATTCATAAAGACCATACATATGTGAGATGTGCAGAACAGGCAAATTCATAAAGATAAAAAGTAGATAGATTAATGATTGTGCAGGGCTAGGAGTTTGGATGGTAACGGGGAGTGAGTTAATGGATAATTAATTGAGGGCTTCATTTGAGGGGGGAATTGATTTTGGTCAATGATTGCACAACTCTAAAAAAATCATTGAATTTTACACTTTAAATGGATGTATTATATGCTATATGAACTATGCCTCAATAAAACTGTTAAAGCAACAAAAAAAGAAAATGGTGCTGGGTGCTTTTTATTAAGTCAAATTACATAAAGAATGTTTACATGAACCAAGAAATGAAAGGAAATGAGCCATATCTCCTGGAGAGAATTCCCTCTAAAGCACAAACCTGTCAACTTCTTCCACTGTTAAATAGTTCTTTGGTATCTTTTCTATAAATATATCATCATGCATTTAACTACTATTCTTATCATGGACACTTAGAATACTTTTAGCCTCCCATTGGATATTGCAATATTACATACATGTGGGTACATGTATATTTATATGTATATAATCATATAGACACACACATTTACACCTTGGCATTCCTTTGAGATTGCCATTTTTGTAAGAATAAATGTAGGGTAAGCTCTTGGCAGGAGAACTGTAGCGTCAAATAGTTCTGACAACTCGCTTTCATTTGCATACCAAAGAAGGATGCCTATTAACCTACAACTTTGGTAATATTATCTAAACTTCTAATAAGTGAAATTAACACATTTCTACTTTAAATGGAATTTCTTCATAGGGAAATCCAAGTACTATTGCTTTTACTTATTGGCCATTTGTATTTTCTTTCTTTTTTTTTTTTTTTTAAAGAAAGAGACAGTGAGAGAAACTGAAACAATTTCACTTAATTTTTCATGTGACTTTTGTTGCTCTGACACTTTGTTATGTACGTGGTGCTGGGGTTCAAACCCACATCTTCATGCTTGCCAGGCAAACACAGTAACCACCGAGCAACTGCTCCAGCCCCTTGTATTTTCTTTTCTGTGGACTAATTGTACTTTTATTGAAAATTAATGAAATCTGTGATTCACCTGGTATACTTGTTGCAAATATATCTTTTATTGTTTTTCATAATATAATTTGCCATGTAATTCTCTAAAAGTTCTAGTTATCAGTTTTATTGATGGTTTAATTTATGACTTTTAGTTTTATATCTTTAAAAAGGGCTTTTCCATTTTCAGATTAGAAATACATTTGCATTCTCTTTTGATACTTCATGGTTTCACTTTTTATAATGAAAAATTTGATACATGTAGTTTGTTTTGATGTAACAATCAGGATAAGGAGACCTTTCTTTTTAAATGGGTAATACCTTTCCTAACTTTCCTCAATTATTTGAAATTCCATTTTTAGCATGAACATTTCATAAATGCCTAAATTTGGGTCAATTTCTAGACTTTTATTCTGGTGATCTATTTTTTTCAGTACTGAATTATTTTCATTACTGTAGTTTCAGAATTAGTCTTAATATTTAGTGTCCCTCTCACTGCTCTTCTTTTTCAGAAATATCCCAAGATCACATTTGCTTCTCTGTGTTTATTAAGGTCCCAGAAAATTATCCTGTTGGTACTGATATTTAACACTATCTTTTTAATAAGGACTTGTCCTAAACACAGGGATTTTTTCATGTAGTCAAACTTGCTTAAATATCCCCAATAAAATTGTTTGTTAAGGTTCTACTCAGATCCTATACATTGCTTTTGTAGCTTATTCTTAAGTATTTTTGTTATTATAAATGATGTCTTTCCATGTCATTATATTTATCCTCTGAAGACTGTTTTTGTACATAGGAAAAGACACAGGCAAACTCATGTTTTGTATGTCAAATTTATAACCAGTCATCTCTCTGAATTACCTCATTGATGTTAATGTTTTAACTTCTGTAATTGAGTTTTATGTTTATATACGTATACATCTGAAAACAATCTGAATTATTCTACTTCCTAATAGACACACACAGACATATTTTTATGTCTAGTTGCCTTGGCTAATTTTCCTATAACTTTTAAATGAAAGTGATAACAGTGGGATATCTCTTGAATAGTTTGTCTCCAATAAAAGTACCATTGTATTCAATATGAAGCATAACACTGAAACACACATATCTAGTTGGGTGCCTCAGTAATGCTCCAGAAGATTCTCAACCATTATTACACAAATAAACCCCTGCTGCTGCTCCCCAGTAGCATGTGAGATAGAATTACCCTGTGAAAAGTAACTTCTCTTATGTCTTTGGGTTAATGGGCGCTATCTTTTACTTTTTCAATTATTCTGGAAGATGGTTGCCATCACCTTGGGGTAGGTCCCTGGAGACATACAGCTTATATACCACCCCAGAAATACCCTTTACATTTATCAGACATCTGTACAGCCTTCTCATGCATCTGGTAAAAGGCAAACTAAATTTTATTTTTTCAGGCCTTATAATATTGAGCCATCCCTGCCATCCAGGAATGAATACCATTTAGTTGTGATGAGCTCTTTCATGCACTGCTGACATATTTTGGTAAGACTGTTATTAATATTATATAATCACATTTATAAATATGAAGTAGTCTGCATGTTTCCTTTTGCATTTGGTATCATCGATTGGATTTAGTTCCTGTCCTTGTAAAAAGAATTCGGAATTTCAGAATGCTCTGGAAATGTTTATAAATTATCCAAATTATATCTTCTTTATAGGTTTGAAGGAATATGCCCCCCCCCATGAACTCATCCAAATGTAGTGTTGATGATATGTGTGTTTGGGGGCTGGGGGTGCCAAGACAACCTATCTGATATGGGTTGAATTGGCTCTTCCAAAATTCTCAGGATGTGACTGTATTTGAAGATAGGGTCTTTACAGAGGTACTCAAGTTAAAACAAGGTCATTAGGGTGCGTCATCATCTAATATAATTGCTATCTTTATCAGAGCAGAAATTTGGACACAGAAACATAATCAGAGAGAAGACAATGTAAAGAGAGAGGGAGGAGATAGCTGCTGTAGCTTGGATTCAGAATGCTCATCAAGGTCTCCTGACTAAAAGGCTTGACCTCAAGGCTGATACTGTTGGGAGGTAGTGGAATCTTTAAAAGTTGGGGGCCCAGTAGAAGGTACCTCAATCATTAGGGTTTCGCCCTGGAAGGAAGCTGTAGGACTCAGGTCCTTTTCTCTCTCTTATTTGCTTCCTGTCCCGAGGTGAAGAATTTTGCTCTACCATGCACAAAACAAGCCCCAAATCAACAGCACAAATTGATCATGGACTGGAACCTCCAACACTGTGCACCAAAATAAACCATTTCTAAGTTGATTACAGCATAACAAAATGGTCACCTATCTGAAAGCCAAGTAATGAGGCCTGGCACAGATCTATCCTGCACAATCAGAAGGAACCCACCCTGCCAACACTTGAGCTGTACTCCTAGCTTCCTGAACTGTGAGACAACACATTCCTGTTAAAAGTGCTCAAGCTATCGTCCGAGGTTATAGCAACCTTAGCTAACTCATATGCCATCCACCTTATCTGCTGCCAAAAGAACAGTTCTCCTAGTAATTGAATCTGTTTAATTTGATTTGCAACATTAAGAAAGTTTGAGGATTATTTTGAAGATATTTCATAGGTGTAATAATTCAAGAGAAACTGTGTCTTCACCAGCCAACCCACAGTACACACAGAAAGAACCAGGGACAACTATGAATGCAATGATTACAGATTAATATTTCTAAGATTACAGAGGCTGCTGTGAAATTTGTGATTGTTTAGAAATGTTTGATGTGGGGAGTGGATGGGAAAGGGAGGGAAGATAGAGAGGGATCTAGGGAGACAACAATGTAACATACCCTTTACCTTCTCCAAGAAGTCAAATACTTATGCAATCATTTAATTCAGGAAAATTCACTATCATATATATAATACGTATACATGTATAGATATATATGTATACACACACATATATATACAGAGATACACATATGGACATTTTTATCTGTTATAGGGGTGAATATAGAAGAATCAAGAGACTAGGGTGTGGGCAATGTGAGGATAACTATGGTTTAGGATCAAATGCATATCATATTGTTACTTTATACACATTTATGATTGTACAATGATGCAACTTGTTAATATATTTACCAAAAAAGAAAATAAAAGTGTCTACTTCAATCTGCTCCCATTGCACAGCAATGTTGGCGATAGCCTCAGAAACATTTCTTGGCACTGTTTCAAATATTACTTTTGGATAACAGGCCCTCAAAAAGGCATATGAAATATAATGAATGGACAGATTTACATTCAGATAACCCTAAAAAAGTAACATGAAATGTAAAAGATGATACGATTGCTAGGTTAGTGCTGGAGGAAAGCACAAAGATAAATAAACTGAAAATGTATTTTAACGTGGTACTTCATGGAAATTGCACTTTTATAGTGCCTTACAGAAGTCCTTGTTGACCCATGAACATTCCTACCTTTAAAATGGTTTATGGAATTTCACAGAATGGCTTCCAATACAAATTCTAAAATTCTCTGCAGGCTTTACAAAGATCTTGTAATTTATAATTCATAAAAATATCATATGAACATTCTCAGTGCAGTGCAATTTCATATTTTACTGACTTTGATTTCCAAAGAATATCAAGATATCTCTTTTAAGTATAATATGTTTTAAATTATCTGCCCTTAGATATACTTGCCCAAATCCACAGCTGTCAACTCCTATTTTGCTTTAGTAAAATAAATATGAGTGATTACATGAAAGGTAAGATCAACCATTAAGCAGTTAGCCATATTCATCTGTTTGTTTTAATGGATTATTTTAAATTTATGTAGAGAATAAAGTCTTTTTATAAAAAGAGCAGAAGGACAGTGAGAGAGAGAGAAAGAAAATCAATTTTATTTAACTTTTAATCTGGTTTTTGTTGTTTCAACACTTAATTGTGTATGTGGTGCTGGGGTTCGAACCTGAGTCCTTGCACATGCCAGGCAAGCACCATAACTGCTGAGCCACCACTTCAGCCCTGAGAATAAACTCTTAATGAAACATGGTTTGTCAAACTGGGTTAGATATCTGGAATTTATATGGTTATTTTGCTTTAATTTTTTTAAATGAACCATTGGTTCTGATCATTTTACCCGGGCTGCCTAGGATATTATTCAACTATGAGGGAAGGTAAAAATCAGAAGCAGCAGGAATATTTCAACTATATCTTTTTCTATAAAAACATTCTTCTGTTTCTGAAAGGAAAAGGTAGATTTTTCCACTTCATTAAATGAAGTACATGAACTTTTGGTTAGCCAAACCCCAGATCCACAAGGGAAATAGGGAGGGAAGGGCAGGGAAGAAAGAGGATTTCTATTTTCTTCAAACTGTAAGCAGAGGGTGCCTGAAAAGACATTTTGGGTTGTGATAAGACAAGACAATGAATACCAGGAAGAGACCTGTGAGAGCATGTTGAAGGGGTTCAGGACAGGATATCCCACAACATAGCTCTTTGGCATTTGAGAAAACAGCAGAAATGGGGAGGTCATTCTGATCTTCCACCTGCCCTTCCCCACGGAAACAGGCCATAAAATTATTCTATTTCCCCCTAAGTAGGTTATAATATCTTTATTCAAGAGCTGCCCTGTATATACCTAGAAGAAAGGTGTATTCTTATCCTTAGAGGCAGAGGCACCCAAAAGAACCAGAACAAACTTATTAATTGCCTTGCTAATTTCCCCCCAGTTTATTACCATTAGATGATACCCTCTTTGTTTCAATCCTAACTTTGTATGCCTGTCCACTCTTCAAACAGCATAAAAATACACAAGTTTGCCTTTGTTCCTTTGAGTCTTCATTTCTGAAGGCTCCAGCGTCATGTAAAATCTACGTGACATAAATACATGATTTTTCCTTGATAATCTATCTCTTGTGATAAGGATCTTAGTCATGAACATAAGAATGAGTGAGAAAAAAATATTTTCTTTCCCTTCACCATGCTGATCTAGGGCTTCCAAATAAGTGGTAATATTCAGCCCTTTTGAGGGCATGGTCCATGAGGCTAACATCTATTGTTCTGCTCACCGGCCCATTTCCCTCTTTCCATAATGGAACCCTCTTTAGAGATCCAGTCCTACAGACAATATCAGATGTATGGTACTGGTGAGTGGCTGGCATAGAACCCCTCTATCATGCTCAAGGAGAATGAACAGCCCTACTAAGTGACTTACAGCCCTTCTTTTGAAATTTTCTAAAACAGGTCAATTGTCCCTTAACCAAAATGCTTGAGACCAGAAGTGTTTTGCATTTAGAAATATTTTCCTGTCTAATCATAATATTCATTTACATTTCACATACACTTTGAAGATAGTATTTACTATATTAACGGTGTACCTTTTGACTAACACCTGAGGTCAGGTGTAGATTTTTCCACTCACAGCTTTATATCAGTACTCAAAATATTTCAGAGTTTGGAGCAGTTTGGATTTTGGATTTTCCAGTTAGAGATGTTTGACCTGAAGCATCTCAAGGAAGTGTGGTAACAATTAATGCAAGGAAAAGTTCAAAAAGTGCCAGAGTAAAACTGAGAGGAGAGAAAGTCCAGCATCCAACCAGCCTTTCCACGGTGCCAGAGGCAATGCATTCCCCATAGTGCCTAAAGGAATTTTGGTTAGGATTTTCCCCCCTATAACTGAAACAACCAATCTTTCTGCATCACTTTCTCTCCCTTCCCAGGAACACTAGACAAAGTTGTTTCAAATGATGAATTGTTCACAGGGGAAAAGCCAAAATGGTTTTCAACAAATTCTCATTAAACTTGTATTTGACCCTGCTGACACCTTGAACTTGGACTTCCAGTGGTGGTTGAGGGAGGTGTAGCAATCTAACACAATACCTTCGGCTGTTCCTGTTATCATCTATCTATAGAATGAAAATAATTTTGTTCAGCCAAATGTGTGAGGCTAAAATTGATATAGGAATCAAGAACAGAGATCTAGGGTGGTATTACTTAAGGAAATATTTTTAAAACTACATATCATGAGGCCTTCGGAATCCACTTACCTGAGAAGCTTCTGTGTAGTCAGAAGGTACAGACAGCAGGATTCCGGAAGCCCATCCTCCCACTCCAACTTTAATGAGAGCCAGCCCACTTTTCTCTCTTGTATAATCTTCTGTTTAAAATAAAAATTTTCCTTGAAGGAAAGGTCCTATATATTTTAAGTGGTTAAGAACACTGATTTAAAATGAAAACTTGTTTCCTCAGTTGATAGAATTTTATTGAGCCACTACTATGTGCAGGGTGATGTTTAATCCCCCACAGACCAACACTCTTGCCCCGAAGAATCCCATGTTTTAAATGTTAGGTAAATAAAAAACTGAAATTATTAAATAATGAGAAATTTGCTCACTTTTATATATCAAAACAACATATACAAGCAAAATTTATTTCACTTTCAGGCATAAAACAATGTTACCCTTTGCAGTCCTAAAAAGTCTTAAGCTTCTCTGTTCGAAATATTATAAATAGTCCATTTCTGTACTTTTAATTCCCTAGGGTATCTATTACCAAGGCTCAAAATAATTGAATGAGGGGTTTCGGTGAAACAGAAAATGTGAAGATTCTTCATTACAAAAAGAGCAAAAAAATGAAAACAATAAAAAAGACTTGTATTTGTTTACAATGTGGAAAGTAGGCGTACTTTTTACCCTATCTCTTGAATCCATTTCCTGTTTTCATTTCCTTACCATTAGTCCAAGTTCAAATTTTTCACCTGGATTATTTTTATCCACCCATAAGGTATGGATAACAACCTGTGCGGTAGTGACATTCCTCCTTGCCAGGACATCGAAGCCTGCCTTTTATCTACACGCCTGCCCCAAGTTTGGGTATGGTATTCATTTTTTAATTCCACCTGCCTCTACATCTGCCATAGTCCCTTAAACTTGAACTTTATTAGACTTCTCATTATCCTCAGTGTTGCCTGCCTTTTTGCTTAAATTTAAATGGGCAGCACTTTCTATTTTGCATCTTAATTTCGCTTATTCCTTAAATTTATTTTTAAAAAGGGAAGGACAGCAAGAGAGGCAGGGGGAGGGAGGGAAAAAGAGAGAGACTGACTTAGTTGTGTTCGTGGGTGCTGGGGTTTGAACCCATGTACTTGTGCATGCCGGGCAACAGGTGTAACCATAAGCCACCACTCCAGCCCCAATTCTGCTTATTCTTAAAAGTCTACTTTAAAGTCTTCGGAGATTTCTTTGTTCTCACCACAGGGAATTAAGGGCTCTTATCACAGTCTTTCTCTCTTCTTTGTATTAGTTTAGTGGCAAATATCTTCTTTATAATAGAAAATACTGTCAAGTCCTCCACATCTGCAGATTTTATAATCTGTTTCAGTGAAGAATCAAAAACGTTATGTTGTTGCTGTCATGTATTTATGTAGTTAGGCCTTCAATGAATGAAAAGGAGAGAAGAGGAAAGGAGACATAGAACGGAATTTGAGAAAATAATATTTAAACCAAGAACATAAGGATGAGCAGGGATCTGTTGGAACATGGGTGAGCTGCAGGTATGTGAAGGCTACAGGGCAGGTAGAGACCAGACTCCTTTGAAGAGTGACTGAAAGTATATTACATTTGACAATGTTCAGCTGGAAAAGGCACATGGTGTGCTGTTCCCTGAGGGAGGGCCCTGTAAGGTCTCTGGTGAATCTGGTCATCCTGCTTAGAGCTGTGGGGTTTCACTCAAGAGTACTCAACAGGACAGTGGCAGGATGAGATTCACATCTGAAAGAACAGGAGATTCAAAGGCAGGGAAGAAGCCTGGGGAGCAGGAAAGAAGCTGGTGGGTGGTACAGGCCAGACATGTTGACAACTGCAAGGCATGAAGAGAGATGTCCTTGCCATGAAGTCAACAGGATTTGGGAGCTGATTAGATAGGGGTTAGAAGGTGGCACCAAGGTGATTTCTACTGACATCATTTTTAATGCAGGGAGATAATTAACTGACTGCCTTGAATATTATATGATATGTGTTCAATTACATTTATTGAATTATTACTGCAGTGTTCCTGCAAGGGACAAAGGGCAGCAAGCAATTCACATGATATACAATAATGCTAAAGTGTGTGTGTGTGTGTGTGTGTGTACCTGCATGCACATGCAAGCTGTGTATTTCTTTTTAGCTCTTAAATTAAGGTTGATAATGTGTTAAAGATGTAAGAACACATAGCTATTAAGAAAAACCACCTTCTCACTTAACCCTGACTTTTACTTTTTTTAAATTTAGTGTTGGAAAGATTAACCGAAGACCATTAGACAGAGTTCATAAGTTGTAGCTTCCTTATGGATTCACCTAACAAAAGCACTCAGTTATTTGTCTTCACTGGGTCTGTGCTTTTACCTAGAGGTCTGGAAAATATTTCGGTAGTAACTCACCATGGTGACCACTCTCTGTAGTCAATGTAGTTAATCATCTTTCTGTTCAGGTAGCAGGTGTCTCCCTCTTTCAGTGTTTCCTCCAAATTCACTAGACACCTTAACTAATCTAAAGAGTTCAGGCCTCAGCCACATTTTCTGATTGTCTCTGTCCATTTAACTGCTTCTGTGAAAGGACTTCCTTTCATCTCCCAGATGTGTGATCAAATGAACTGAGAGGAAATAAGGAACTAGTCTTAACAACTTGATCTAAAGACAGGAATAACAGTTAATCAATTTAAGAGGATTATAGTTAAGCTCTCCATTAGTGAAAAATCAAACAGATGATAAAATCTCTAAGCAATTACTCTATTCCACTGATTCTCAATTTGAGGGATGGTCAAGTGCCACAATTTGACCCCATCCTTTTGCATTCCATCACCCACAGCTTTCCCAATGGGCAGACAACCCACCCACTGCAGACTAATGGAGACTGGGCAAGCCCACCCACCCCATGTTTGATTTCCTTAAGATTAGGGAAACTACAAATGCCTGTACCATGGAAGGATAGTATCCAAGACAATATAAAGGATGGGAGAGGAACTTTGTGAGGAATAAAGGAGTGAAGAGTTGGGCCAATGCTCAGTGGTCCCCAGGTTAGCTTCCCTCCCCACCCAAGTGATACTGAACTATCACTTCAGTATTGCAGAATGGAAAGCTGGTAATGATGTGCATTTCCCGAAGCTCCATTCTGGCCAGGTCCTTCACTTTCTGTGTTTGCTCATTTGTTCTACTGAGCATTGTCAAATTGAGTGGAGGATAATGGTGAAGAAAATGGACTTTGCAGCTCAAGTGCCTGGGCTGGAATTCATACTCTCCTCCTTACCAGCTGTATAGCCTTGGTTTTCTCTAAAATAGGGATGATGATGGTTCCTTTCACAGTCAGATGATTGTGTGGGTTAACTAAGCCCATAAAGTACATCAAAAGAAGGCTTAAAAGTAAAATCCCTGCCAGTAATCACAATGAAATCATTATTGTAGCCATTATTATCACCATCTTCATCTTACAGATGAATCAACTGGATTAAGTCACCTAATCTAGACTTCATGCTAGTGAGTGGTAAAGCCAGAATTCAAATTCAGTTTTTCTTTTTAAAGTGTATGTTCTATTATTTTTTCTTCCCTCTCTCAAACCATGGTTCAAATCCAAGTGCTGACTTTTACCAGCCTTTTTAAAAATTTAAAAAATTTTTTTGTTTACAGACAGGAGGACAGTGAGAAAGAGAGAATCAATTTTATTTACTTTTTCATGTGGCTTTCGTTGCTCTGACACTTCATTGCATACATGGGATTAGGGTTTGAACCCATGTCCTTGTGCATGCCAGGCAAGCGCCGGAATTGCTGAGCCACCGCTCCAGCCCCCCTTTATCAGCTTTGATCTTGATCCAGGTACTCAGCCCTTTTGAGACTCAGTTTTCTCATCTGTAAACTGAGGGCCTGTATTGATCTCATAAATTTGCCATGAGGATGAAATGAAGTGACTTGTTAAGCCCTCAGCACAGAACAGATAATCAATACCTACTGGTCTATCCTCCTTTTTCATTGAAGGCCAGGACTCACAAGAACTTTCCTCCCTGTTAGATGCATCTGCTTTAATCCTTCTGCCAATTGACTTCCTAGAGAAATATTTATGTACTTTGAAAGTAGCCACGTAAAAAAAAAAAAAATCACATTCCAGTGTTGTTAAGTGGATGCAGAAAATATACACTCTTCTAAGAGCTGACCTCTTACCATGCAAATGCACTTTCATCTTTGAAACTCTGGATAAAATGGATTTCTATCAGGAAAGTATTCATTTCACAGCAAGGGAAGATTTTTAATCTAGTAATTACAAGATGGATAATACTTCAATAGTTGTTGGGAAAAAAATTCAAAACCACCTGGAAATGACACCACTTCTGGTGCTGAAAGAGTTCTAAGTAATTTAGAGGTCAGCTATTGTTGCAGCTAGCTTTTTCACTGTGGTGAACGAAAGACTTGACAAGAACAACACAGAAGAGGAAAAGTTTACTTTGGCTGTCATGGTTTCAGAGGTTCAGTCCATGGTTGGCCAACTCCATAGCTCTGGGCCCAATGTGAGACAGAATGCCATGGCAGAGGAAATCATTTCAGGACAAGATAATTAGGAAGCAGAGAGAGCACTCCACTCACCAGGGACAAAACAAACATAAGGCATGTCCTCAATGACTTACTTCCTTCAGTCACACCCTATCTGCCTGTAGTTGCCACCTAGGTATTTCATACCAGAGGGATTAATCCACTCATTAAGTTAAAGTTCTCATGAACTAATCATTTTACCTCTGAAAATTCTTGTAATGTCTCACACATAAACTTTTGGGGGTACCCTATATCCAAACTATAGAGTGCCTTCATTAATTTACTATTAGATCAATTCCTTGATCAATAACAATTTAATACTTAACATTTATTATGCACTTATTCTGCGTCAGGGATTATGGAAGTGGTTTGTATACATTATCCCATTTGATCTGTATAAATGCCATAGGGGGTAGAAAATATTACTGCTTCTGTTTTACATGTGAAAACAGCTAACGGGCCAAAACTCACATGGCTAATTAAGGGGTGGAGCCAGATATGGTATATATACCTAATGTATCTCTTTATTGCTGCTCCTCTCCTTCTTGGCATCATGAAAAGACCATACCACCCTGAATCTGCTGGTAAGACAAAGCCACATAAATTTTCTTGCCAATTAAATATGCACAGGATGTAGGTGATACCTTAAGACCAGGGCATTCAAGAGCTGATGTGCCAATTCTATTCTAACTTTCCCTCTTGCCTTGGCAAGTATGGAAGCCATATGTTGAGACAGCAATGCCTCAAGATAGGAGGAGACTGGATTCCTGAGACACTAGATGGAAGGGAACCATTATTATTATTTTTTTTAATAGCTAAGGACAGTAAGAGAGAGAAAGAGAGAATCAATTTTTATTGAATTTTTCACATGGCTTTCATTGCTCTGACACTTATTTGTGTATGTGGGTGCTGGGGTTTGAACCCGTGAACTTGTGCATGCCGGGCAAGCACAGTAACCACCAAGCCATGGCTCCAACCCCAGGAACCATTATTGACCTCCATCAGCTTTTACATAAAAGCGAAACTTCCAATATGTAAAATCACTGATGTTCAAGATTAATTGGTTTTTGTAGCATAAAATGGTTATGTGTTAGCTGTGTTAGAACACTGGGTTGACTCGAGAGCCTAAGTTCTTAACTATTGTTATACCTTCTGGACCATTTACATCGTATTTGCTAAGTTGTAGTCCTAAAGTTAGTCTTTTAAAATGCTAAAGATATTGAGTAGAATTACAGAACATCTCAACTGTCTTCTCTCAGGAAGTGAAGTGACATTAGAAGAACTCCTTGTGTGAAATCCCTGAAATCTGCTGTTACCCTCCTTCACTTTTGTGAATGAAGGCATGCCAAGTGGTATGGAGGTGTGACTGACACTCAGCAATATGTTTCTACATCATCTGAGCCAATTTCTCATGCCTGAAGTGACAGCTTGTCACAGGAGAGACCTGAAATGAAAATTCCCATATACATATCTCAGTCTATGCCTAATAATGATATTAACAGATTACATTTACAGAATGCTTTATGGTTTACAAGTTATGCGTATACACATTATCTCATCTTTTCCTTATGAAAACACTAAAAAATAGTTAAGTCCTTTGCTATTTCCATTTCACAGATTGGGAAACTGAGGCTTAAAGATGACTAAGTTCCAGATGGCAGAGCTAATGATGAGACTCAAATCCTGGTACTGTGTTCCTGTATAGGAGAAAATGGCCAAGGAGAGTATGGAGCAGTCTTGGTAACACTTCTAAGGTAGAAAAATGCTTGTGATCCTACCCAACGCCAAGTATTTAGAATTGTCTGATTAAAGCATTCGGTTGGAGGCAATTACTCTTGGCAACGGATATTACAGTTTCTCATGGTTGCAAGAGTTGATTGCAATAGGGCTTCATTTTTTAGATTTAAAGACTGCTATGTTCCTAACTCTGAGATATCTGCTGAGGGCATAAAGGCAAAGGGAAAACAAGAAAGTCCAGAGCACAGGGAAATGCTGCTATCTGGAGGAGAAATGCTGAAGAAGGGGGCCAAAAACATCCAACTCAGTCGATGAGTGGTTCCATGGGCAAGGGCAAAAGAGGTCTTCAAAAGAAGGCCAACATGGCTGAGAGGTGATAAAGGATGCAGGCTGTTTCTGCAGACAGTGTTGGTCCAACAGTGATTCTCTTGGAACAGAGATGATAATCCCCACACGCAAGTCATTCCCCAGGGAAACATCGGCCTTTCTGGAAAGCAAATGAACTCCTCCAGCCCTTTAAGATGCGTTGATCAAATGTACACAGTAGTCCATGTAATGCATCTCTGGTGCCTTAAGGAAGTGAACACAAGATTGAATTTGGTTCTAGTCTAAGACACATAGGAGAAAGTAACTGGAAAATTAGCTTTGCAGTTCTCTAAGGAATATTTTAAACAGTAATAAGTGAGACAAAGGCTCCTAGGCAAGAATCAGAGCTCAACTTTCACTGGGAAAGGAATAAGCTACTCAACAGGAAGGGAGGATCTGACATGCTAGGAGACTGAGCTACGTATCACACACAACACACTGTACAAGGTGAGGCACCTGAATGCAGACAGAACTGAGCTGGAATCTTGACTGGTGTGACCTTGGGCCAACTGCTTTACTTTTCTGAGTTTCAAGTTTCTCAAAACTAAATTGTAGCCACGGCCAGCCACTGCAGAGTTCCCTGAACATGTAATGCTTCCTCCGACCCTTCAGTTCCACTGTTTCCATTGTCTGGAACGTTCTTCCTCCCTACTTTTCAGGCTCCTCCTATATTGCCTAGACCTCAGCTCAGATGCTCTTTATTCTCCAGGAAGCCACTCTGCTTCCCTATGGTAGGGTCAGGTCCACAGGATCACACAGGTGTTTCTTGAATCCCTGCCTTCACAGAACTGTCACCTTTCATACCACACAGCACATTCCTGTATAGTCATCATCTCTCATACTAGACTCATGATTACTAAGAGCAGGGTAAAATTTCTTATCATGGACCCAGCACTAGGGGAAGTGACTGATACAGCACAATAAAATGTGTATGAAATGATCCATTCATTGACTCACTCATTCACGTAGCAAATATTTAAGCCTACTGTATACTAAGTCTCATTCTAGCCCATGGAAATAAAAGAGTAATAAAGACAATAAAAGAACCTGAGCCCTCATGGATTTTATATTTTAATAAGGTGAAACAAAAAATAAGAAAAGCATATAGTTTGTCTACTGGCGATCAACTGCAGTGTCTTCCCATCCCCAGCCACACCCAGGGTCTAACCCTATCCTCTTCTTCCCAGCACATGGCCAACTTGAAAATTATGTCCATACCATCCCCATGAATGAAGAATACATTACTTTGTATTCTTTGAGACAATATCAGGAACACCTTAGTACAGATCTGGCGCACTTACATACTCAATAAAACATTTCTTTTCCCAGATGCTTCTGTCCATGATTGTGCCTTAGCTTTTATGTCTTTAAAATCTCAATGAATCAGAATATCTAAAGTTAACACTGAAAAGACCTTACAAAAGAAAGGCTGAACTCTGACAACATTTGGCATTTGCATTTGAACTTGACATGTAGCTGCCACAGAAGATTATAAAGCACACCCAGAATTTTTATAGCTCTTCATGTAATGATTACCAAAGAAATTCTGGTAATCTTATGGGGTGGTGGAACACCCAAACTTTACAGGGAAAGATTAGATCGTTGCCACACTTATAATACTACATAACTAGTACTTGCAAGGTGGGCTGTCACCATTGATGCAGGCTCATTCAGGATGCTGAATTACAGAGGTCTTGGTTCAAACTTTTGCTCTGCTACTTACGGGCCCTGAATGATTACAATTCCCTAATGTCTCTCTTTTGATTTATTAATCTATGATTAAGATAATAAAATCATCTATCTCCCAGGGTTTTAGTAAGGATCCAATGAGTTAATAAATGTAAAAGCCTTTGAGGAATTCCTGACATATAGGAAGTACTCATTAAATGTTAGCTGTTATTATTCTCATTCAAGATTGAAATTATATTCCTCTGTACTCCCTTCATAACACAACTGAAGATGTTCTACCCAACTAGAGAATTTAATTATAAAGAAGCTATAATTTTCTCACCTTGATTTTTCTCAGTTCCTTCATACATACAAAACTGAACACTTTTCAGCTTTTTAAAATAAAAATTTCATTCCCAGTACTTGCATTATCATGATCTTAAATGACTTTTAGTACCAGTAGTTTTTAAAAACACTAGACAATCATCTCTTCACTATCATAAAGACTAAATCTAAAAAAAAGGTAAAAAGTAAAAAAATATCGCCATCTTCTTTTCCTGGAAAATAAAATTTATAGCTGCAATTTCTCTTGGGCATCCGGATTTAATGCATTTGTAATGTTATTTTGTACAAAGATAAGCAATCATAGTCAGAGGAACAAATTCTCACCATGCACATGTCGTACAATCTTGTGTATATCTACAAATTAAATAACAAATATCTTAGAAGTAACACTGGAAGCATAAATACGTAGAAATCAACTCAAAAACAATGAGACTTTAAAAAATCTCTGTATTTCCCCCCCCAACTGTATCTCTATATACTTCTAATAAAAAATATATATATATATATATTAAAAAAAACTCTATGTTCTGCAGAAAACTGTCCTCTTTCCCAGCTAGTTTGCTTTTCTATATCAGGGTGTCTCATTTCAGTAGAACACACTGTATATTTTCTTCCAAGATTTCACACAGCTGTGAACTGGACAAAGAGCTTAATTTTTAAAAGAATAATTTAAGATGACTTCATGGGAGAACTGAAAGAATCAGTCAAGGGTTCCTAAAAGGTAAAAGATCATAAAAGAATCTTTTCTGATCCCTTCAGCTCTCTCCTTTTTCTTTTCAGAATACCTACATCTTTCTAATTTATGTTTCTTTTATGTTCCTGCTACCAACTTGTGAGCTGAGTACTCATAATATAAACAATTACCTGGTATACATTAACATTCCAAGAAATTCTAAAAATGAATGCATTTTATAGATAATGGAGCCAGACTACGGTTAGGAACAAGAAAGAATTAAATCCAGCTCCTACACTTCTTTTAGGTTGCATCTTTTCATTCACTTATTTATTCCTTCATTTATTCATTTATTTATCCAATATATTGAATGCCTTGTGCCAGATACTATGCTAGGCACTTGGGATACATCTGCTAAAAACAAAAGACAAAGCGAAACCAAAAGCAAGACAAAAATAAAATCCTTGTTCTCATGGAACTTACCTGCTGGTGGAGGAAAAATGACGACACAGAATAAGAATAAGCAACGACAAGGCCGTTCTGATTTATAGGAACTATTTTCAAAACCACAAGCCAGGAGACACGGCACTTACCATCTCTGAATCTCAGAGCAACTGCACTAAAGCGAGTATTGCTTCAAGCTATTTCATAAAGTAGGATTTACCTGAAATGTCTGAGAAGTGGGTACAGCACTGGCTGTAGTTTTCATCCTGATCTAACTCTGAAGACCTGGTGTACCATTTGCCCAAAGCAGTCTTCTTTGTAACAGTTAATAGACAATTTGGCAGTCATGGTTCTTTGTATATAGTTTATAAAAAGTGTTCTACACAGACTTTGATGCAATGTATGTCTGAGATAGATCCCATTATTCCTAAGGCTCTGACTGATTTGAAGCAGAGAAGTTCAGAATCTTGCTCAAGGTCATACAGCTGGTAAGAGCTAAGATTTAAACCAAAAATCTATGCCTTTACCTACTAACAGACTTACTTCCCACATTCATATGGGTTTCCACTGATGCCAGCAACGAACACATGGTCCAACCAAACTCATGAAGGCAAAAAAAAAAAACTGAAAATATGAAAAATAATTTTGCATATAAGAAATTCATAAGAACTCAGATAACATATCAGATTAGGTCACAGACATGTCACAAAGTATCTTTTCCTGTACTGTAGTGAGTGAAAGGAGGCTCAGCAGAAGCCCAAAATTGACAGGATCTGAGATTATGGGTTAGGACAAGATCTTCCTCTTGGACAAGACTGGGAGATGATGGGAACACAATAATTCCTTAAATACTCACAATTGGATTAGGTGCATTTCCTCCACCTAGATATTTCTTAATTTTTGTCCTCATAAATCATCAACTATTGTATGTGCCAATCTTGCTTATTATTGATATCCCTGCACTAGTGTGTAAGCTCCATGAGAGCAAAATTCTGACCCATTTCATTTCCTAGTGTATCTCGGTGACATGAACAATGCCTGCCACATAGTAAGGTGGATGATTAACATTTTATTGAATGAAATAATTCAATAGTAATTTCATAATTCTTACTCTATTGTAGTTTGCTCCCACTGAGTTACCACCTATTACTATCTATTGTTGAAAAAAGAAAGGAGAGGAAAGATTATGAAAAGCAAAAATGCTCTTTTTGCTGTTTCAAGTAATTAGAGGAAAAGCTTTGGTATGGAATGCATTTTACAGGATTGGTGAAGACAAAAGCTTGAGGTGTTTGTTTATGAATAGCACATAATGGAATTACTCCAATTACAAGTCATAAAACGGAGAATTAGCTAATGAGATCAGTACTACTGAAAAGTCATAATCTTGATTGTTGGCCAGCTAAACTCAGTCTCTGTCAAAGCAGTTTTATTTAATTACATATTCTTTTTCATCCTAAGTGTTTCGTTAGAGAAGAATGTGTTCATTTTCATATTGTACACCTTTGATCCTTCTGTTTCTCTTACTCCCATCTTTTAAAACTGGAACATTGTCAGAATCTTTTATCATTGGCAAGATGAGTTCTTATGGGTCCTTAAAGAGTGTACATAAGCTGTTAGGTGCTAATCACACCGTCCTGCAGGTAAGTATGAGAAAAATAGTAAAGAAGAAAGATGTAAGAAATGCTAGACAGTGATCATTTCTATAAAGCTCTGCTTTTAGTTCTTGCTTTTCATCTGTCTGGAAGGTAAGAACATTACTTTCATCTGCTTAACATTTTCTTGTTTCGGGCAGATGAATTTTAACTTAGCAATGGTTGTGCGTAAAATACAAATTTAAAATGAATACATATATGATTAAAGACATATACAATCTGACCCCCTGAAATAGATCAAGGAGACCTAATGAAAGTATAGTTAGGTTGTTTTTCTGTACACTGTTTTTCCTTCTACACACCAAAAAGGTCCCCCTTTTATTTTTTTAAATAGAACAGACATTACCAGCACAAAGCTGTGTGTACTTTCTTTAGGCAGAAGTCATTGGAGATGGGTAGGAAGCTGCCCAAAAGGATTAGCATTGTTTCACAAGCTGGATGTGACCAAAGTGAATTGTGTAGTTAATCATTGCTAATTTACAGGGAATGTCAGTAACCACTATACTAACTTTTATAGTCAAGTATTCTCAGAGTGTAAAATGCAGGCTTTAAAGTTACCTGTCAGCTGAAAATAGGCACAAAAATTTATGGAGCCCCTCTGCAATGGTGAATGGCCTTCATGTCAGAATAGACTTTCTACATCTTGCGAATAGGCCTGTCATCTTGTATGTGTGGACTCCTTCCTCAAAATAATAACCACAACTGTGATTACAAACTAAGTCTAGGAGGAGAATCATTTCCAAGTTCTGGGAAATGCAACACATATTCTATTGTTAAGTATTTTAAAAATCTCCACTGCATAATAAAAGAATTTTGATAGCTTTGTGGCTATCCCTGTGGGGTGGTTTTTTTTTTTTTTTTTTTTTTTTTTGAGGTAACAGCTGCACAACACAGATCTGGAATATAAAACATGATGAGTCTTGATAAGAGTATGCACTTTTCTAAACACCTTTCAAGTTGAAATGAAGAACATTTCCAACACTTCCTGAAATTCCCTTGTGAACTTCGTAGTCTGAAGTTCATCCCTGTGGTTGCAATATCAATGTCACTTCTTCATTGCTGAGGTGTGTTCCATTACATGATATATCACTATTTATCCATTCTCTTATTGATGCAGATTACATTATTTCCATTTTGGGGATGTTATGAATAATGTTAAAATGAACATTTTTGTAGAGGTTCCCCTTCCCCATGGGAAAACTACAGATTTGGTGCAGTCCCCGTCAAAATGTCAGTGATATTTTTCACAGAATTAGAAAAAAAGTCCTAAAATTCAAACCGAAGAATAAAAAACTCAGAAAGCCCAAAGCAATTCTAAGCAAAAAGAATAATGCCGGAGGCATCACAATACCTTATTTCAAATTATACTATGGAGCTATAACAACAAAAACAGGATGAAACTGGTGTAAAAACAAACATGTAGACCAGTACAATAGAAGACACAAATAATCCCTCATGGATACATTCATCTGGTTCTTAACAAGGGCACCAAAACTCATATTGGAGAAAAGAAACAAATGGTGTGGGGACAATTGGATATCCACATATGGCAGAATGAAACTAGATCACTATTTCTCACCCTACGCAAATGTGAAATCAAAGTTGACCAAAGACCTAGGAATCAGTCTAGAAACTGCAATTGCTAGAAGAGACCACATGGTCAACATTCCAACATATAGGCCAAGGCAATGGCTTCCTCATAGGACTCCTAAGGTTTAGGAAATGATGCCACAAACTGCTAAATAGGATGCATCAAGGTAAACTTCTCACAGCAAAGGAAATAAGAACTTATAGAATGGGAGAAAATCTTTTCCAGCTACACTTTCAACAGAATAGTCATACTTGGAATATATAAAGATCTCAAAAAAAAAAAAAAAACACTTAACAGCAGATACAAAACAATAAATGGGCAAATGAACTGAACAGACAGTTCTCAAAAGAAGAAATACAAATGGCCAAAAAACACATGAAGAAATGTTCAACATCTTTAGCCATCAAGGAAATGCAAATCAAAACTACACTGGGATTTCATCCCATTCCAGTTAGAAAGGCAGTCACCATCAAGAAAACAAAAGTAAATGCTGGTGAGGATGTAAGGGAAAATGAATGCTTATATACTGTTGGTGGGATGGTGAATTAGTACAACCAATCTGGAAATCAATATGGAGGTTCCTCAAAAGACTAGAAATTATGCTACCATACCCAGCTATCTCATTTTCTATTTACCCTAAAAAATTAAAGTCATCAGAGTATAGTGATACATGTATGCCCATGTTTATAGCAGCACAATTCACAATATCCAAGTTCTGGAACCAGCGTGTCTGTTAACAGATAAATGGATAAAGAAAGCACAGCATACATACACAATGGAGTTTTATTCAACCATAAGGAACAGAATTATCATTCAGAGGAGAAAGGATGACTCTGGGGAACATAGCAAAACAAGTCAAATTCAAAAAGTCAAAGGCCGTTATGTTTTCTCTCATATGTGGAAGCTAGAGAAAAAAAGGGAAAAACATTGGATCTCAAAAAAATAGAATGGATATCAGTAAGGTAGGAGATTATGGGATGGAAAAGGGAGGTGCCTGGGAATGAAACTGATCATATTATGTTATGTGCATGTATGAATGTATCACAATGAATCCCACTATTATGTATAATATAATGCACCAATAAAAAAAAACCCTGTAATCTCTACCTCCAGACTTACCTATGCATAAATAATAAAGATGTAATGACCTGTACCTCTAATAAGGTTGGAGGCACCTGAACAATTTTCATACTCAAACACCTGCAGACAGAGCTGCTGAATCAAGAAATGCAGAAGTGACTTGCTCATTTTTTTTCAGAAGTATTAGATTTTGATAGTTTCACTTAGTTTAGTATATTCACAAAATGAAATAGAAATAAGTTAAAATGTTATGACGGGTCAGAAAGAAAGTATAAAATAGTGACAACAAATTTATAAATTCTTCTTTGACTCATGGGTTAATAACCCACAGAAATGTGTTATTTCCAACTAGTTGGGTGATTTTACAAATATATTTCTGTAACTGACTCCTACCTTAATTCCATCATATATTAGCACCTGTTTAAATATTGAGTCTTGTTTGATGGCCTAAAATATGACTCATCTTGTTAGTTCCATGTGCACATGTAAAGAATGCATATTTTGTTTTTGGGAAAGTGTTTTATATATGCCCTTAGGACAACTGAGTTAAGTCTGGTTCTTATATGTACATATGCTCTTTTGATGAATTATAATTTGCAACTGTGAATTTGTCTACTTGTTCTTTCATGTTTAAGTTCCTATTTCATGTATTTTGAAGCTGTTTTTAGGTGAATAAGCATGTAGGAGTGTTTCTCTTGATAAACTCATTTGACATTAAAAAATAAACTTCTGTATCTGTGGTAATATTCTTTCCTCAAAAATCAGCTGCATTTGAGATGCAATATAGCCACAGTTTTATTTTGATTAGTATTAAAATGATATATCTTTTTAATATATTTGTATCTTTGGACAAAACACACATGCACATATGCATCTTATATATATGGATTTGCAAATCTGATAATCTCTGCTTTTCTACTGGGATACTTAAACCATTCATATTTGATGTAATTTACAAAAAAAAAAATATATAGTTGGATTGACAGGCATGGTGGTGCATGCCTGTAATCCCAGTGTCTTGGGATGGGGGAGGGTTGAGAGAGGAGAATTGCAAGTTTAAGGCCAGCCTCAGCAACTTAGCAAGGCCCTAATTGACTTATCAAGACCCCGTCTTAAAATAAAAAAATAAAAAGGGATGGGGAAGTGGCTCAGTGGTAAAACATGCCTGGGTTCAATTCCCAGTATCAAAAAAAATTATATAGCTTTGTATTTAAGTATACTACCTTGCTTCCCCCCAACAGTGGCTCTTTGTTCCTTTTTTCCTCCTCTTGTGACTTATTTTGAACTATTTTTTGTCTTTCCATTATCTATTTGTTGACATATTGCCTGTATTTTTAAGTGTCTGTGTTAAGGTTTATAGTATTTATCTTTAACTTAATGCAATCTCTTCCATGTCTTTAACATGTTTTCTCCTATTTTCTTATATAAGCATACATTTTCTTCTATGTTTTGTTCCATATTCTTATACAGAATAAAGTTATATAGCTGTTTTAATATCCTTATCTATTAATTTCATTATGTCATTTATGGGCAGGTTTAAGGAGGTTTTTTATGTCATTTTTCCCTGCTTTCTTGCAAGCCTATTAATTTTTATTGAATATTAGACCTTGTGAATTTTAACTTGAGTGTTACATATGCTTATCCATAAGTATGCATAACCTTTTTTGAGCAATTTGTTTAGTTTCTCATAGTCTGATCATCTCAAGACATTAAGATTAATAGGAATGGGGAGAATTTAATCTAGAGTTGACTTCTCCCCTTGAGTTTTACTGAGGCAATACCCTTACCCACCTAAGCACCGAGTCCCATGTATTCTGAAGTATCTCTGCTCTGCTGCTGGTGGGTACACCTACTAATCCAAATCTTATGTGATCTTAGGGGTGAGGATCCTGCTTGCTCATTAGAGTGATTCATTCTTCAACCTTAGGAAGCTTCCTGTCATGTATATGCTGATGCTATGAACACACGATTTGGGTGTGACCTCCAAATCCTCAGTGCTCCCTCTCAAATGCAGCTCTCTTTTTTGATACACTGCCCTGTGTGTGAACACCAGCTACTTTGCCTGCCCTGAACTCCCAACTCCATGCTCTTGGTTCAGTGATTCCTCCAGGTTTTCCCCAGCTCCTGCTCCTTGGGCTGGAATCTGCCAATTCATTCCCATTTGTTTTCCATCTCAGGAATCACTTTCCTATGTGCCTGCTGCCCAGTGTCTAAAAACTATTGTTTCTTATGCTTCCAAGTTTGTGAGTTGTTTCATGGGGGCAGGTAAGTCTGGGCCCTGTTACTTGAATTTGACCTAAAGCAGTTCCTACTTAGGATGCCACATTAAACAATGTGCTACAGGGAAGCAAAGATGTGAAATGTTTTTTTACGTGGATCTTCCAGTTAATTACCTTTAATATCCTGGCTTTTGAAATTCTTTGCTTTTTGAAAGTAGCATGTGAAACTTGGGATAGAGGGTTTGAAGGAGGTAGAGATTCCAGTGAACTGAATTGAGGCAGTACTACCTGATGTACATAGTGACACAGGGCAAAATCTGGAAGCAGGGTAACTTCAAAACCAGGTAAGCAATAGGGGGTTTGGAGGACAGGTTCTAGGAACGAGTTCCAGGTTAGAGAAGCTAGATAGTCAATGTGCTACAGAGTGGCCAGGCAGGACAGCATTTGTTTGGGGGACATAATACTCTCCCACCTGAGTGTCTTGAAGAACCACTTTATAGTTCTAGTAGCTACATTCCTCCCTCACTTTTAAACACTTTCACTCCTATGATTACATCATAAGTAATCTGCTTTGGTGGCTATGATTGCTTAAAACAAAGAACCAAACAGAGAATTAAACTATATATGTATTATAATTATACTGGACAACATGCCTGTTTTATGTGTGTGTGTGTGTTGGTTTTCCAGGGCTATCATAACAAATTACCACAAACTGGGTTGCTAAATGAAGCCATACTGGTTTCAGACTCTAACCCAGTATGGCTTCATTTAACTTGTGTGAAGAACCCATTTCTAAATGAGTTCACATTCACAGGTACCAGGATTGGGCTTAAATGAATCTTTGTAGGGTGGGACATAATTCAGCCTGATACAACTGATATGCAAGATGTCATGCTTTCACCCTCTATACCGAGCTCCACACTCTCCCCACTTTCCACAGCCCTTGATTTCAGGTTTCCAGTTCAATTCAGCAAATGAGTAGACTGGAGGATATGAGAAGAATGAGATCATAAAATGTATTTACCTGGTTCCTTCCTGTGAAGTGATCCAGCATTGCTATATGCCGAGACAGGAGGAGGCCAGGCTGTCTGCTATAATTTATTATCCTGATTCCGTAACTCTTCCTCTTGTCTTTTGGACCAGGGCTGGGGATTTAGTGTGGCTTCTGTTATGTCCGGCAATCTGTCCTTTGTAGTCAGTTCCTTTATTAACAAATCATCTAGAATTATCCTAATTTATGTATACCATCTGTTTCCTGTAGGGACCCTAACATTTATCCACCATTATTTGAGGTTTAGTTCTTCTACAAAGGTTATATATATATATAAAAGCTTATAGCTCATCTCTCAAAGTACCAAAACTTAAAAAGGAACCACTTTAATGAAAACCTTTAGAGATAAGATTATATATGGTTTCTTAAATGCATGTAGTAAAATAAATTATAATGAACAATGTGGTGCTTTGTTATAAATATTAATTCTATACTTTGGTCTCTACTTTTTCATCTGTTACTCAGATTCAGGCTCTGAAAGCTTACTGCCTTTGCCATTATTCTATGTATTTCTAAATGTTTCATTCATTCTACCTTCTACGTAATTCCCAGTTTGTTGTTAATATGGTCGATTGTCAAATCATCTATATTATAGCATTTCAGATTACACTGCATATTAAACTGAGACTTTAAGTTAAAGCAGAGCCAGTAAGTGCTGATTAAGTACAGATGAAGTAAAGAACCCTGCTTTAATGCAGATGTTTGCCTTTAAATATTGTGAGTGCTAAGTAGTTGGAGGTTGGCAGAAGTCTGATATTTGGAGAAATGGTGATTTCTATTGACTTAAAACTAGTTTAATAATTAGCAATGAGCCCACGGTCTTCATGTGCTTTCTTAGCCAATGTTTGCCTTTCTAGACTTCAGCACTGGCCAGGAATTCCACATACAGGTGGTGTCATCACTTTCACTCATTTCCTTATTGAATACACGTCTTTCTTAACTAGAAATGCCACCGACGTTGGGGAGAAGGGTATGAATAGCTCATAGGGTCATCATTTCTTCTGTTTATTAGTCATTGCAGACTTGAACTTTTGAGGCTGGATAAATTTGTTTTCATTTATTTTGAATACTTTATTCTAGAGAAGCTAAAATACATCCTTTAAGATCACTTAATATTTTGGATAGTTGAAAATTGTGAAATTTTAGAGCAGGAAAAATATTGGTGACCATTCTAAGCAAGTGCAAGAACTTTGCTCTAGTAAAAGAGTTGATTACTCAGTAAGGAACACATCCTGGGCCCCCAAAGTCTAAAGCAGGATGGTCATCTTATAAACTAATTCACCCCTCCAGTGAGGATGGCATTGTCCTTTAAGGCTTTTTAATATCCTGAAATTCTATCCATTATACCAGCATCATTAGCTTGCAGAAAAGATGTAAAGTTGGAATGTATGTAAACAGACCCAAGCTCCAAAGTATTCAGCAGAGAATATGCCAATTTTATCATACAGAAAGTGAAATGGGCAAAATAGCAATCATAAGCAAAGCTGAAATGATAATGCAATACCTCTACACAACTCTTATAATATAAATGCCTATAGTTCTAGCTAATCAACTAACTAATTGTCCCTAACAGGTTCCTAGGTATTTAATTTGCCTGCCATAATAACAACCTAAAAACAAGGACAGTACTTATAAATGGCTCCAATTTTATCTAACATTTATTAAATTTCTAAGCAACTTTATTCATGTATTTCTTTTTGCTTCACCACTATTCAAAGTATTAATTTATACCAAGAAACTTTAAAGAAACCCATAGTTGCAACCAGTTATTTTATACTTGCAAACCAAAAATTAATACTTTCTACTGTACTATCTCTTTATTCACAAGGGATATGCTTGAAGACCCTCAGTAGAAGATGCCTGGAACTGTGAATTATATGGAATGTTAGGCATGCTTCATTTTTTCCCCCTACATATACACCTAGGATAATGTTTAATGTATTAATTAGGCAAGTCAGATATTAATAGATTATAAAATATACTGTAATAAAGGTTATGTGAATGTGGTCTCTCCTCTATCTTGAAATAGTTGATGCAAATATTAATATTTCAGGCCCACAGGTGACTACAGGTAACAAACTATAGAAAGCAAATCACGAATATGACAGCGGCTGTATTTGACTCCTTTAAAAGAGAGATTAACACTTAATGACTTCAGAACTCATGTCTTTTAGAGAAAAACAAATACGCCAACGGTATGAGGTAAAATGATGCCAAAATATCTCAAAATCAAAGAAAATTCTTTATGAATATAAAGTTCAATGGCCTTTGAATAAGTACCTGTGCAGGAACTTTTATTAATTATTCAACACTTTATGAATAAATGTCTCCAAAAATACATGCCAGGTCCCTGGAGTTGATGATATATCTTATTCCTCAAGTATCTTTCAAGAGTTAATGTTTTCAAGATTTTCTAAAGTCACACTTTCTCAAAGACTAGAAAAATCCGGCTCAATTTATATACTTTGCCTGGCATATACGAAACCTTCAAATAGTTGATGAATGAATGAAAACTGAATTGAGTAAGTGAGAGCTATGCTATTTTCATGAATAACGTTTTTGCACCATTCAGGCTCAATCTCGGCTTTCCTCACAAACTGTGATGAATATCATCTGCTTCCTCCACCAGATGCCTTCTCTGTCGTTCTCCAGTTTATCTGTGGCTCAAGAGGTAAATTTAGGACTGCACAAAAGGCTCTCTTGCCCCTCAGTTTCCGGTTACCTTCAGCAACTAGGAAATAACAGCAGAGATGCAGAAGGGAAGAAGCCAAACTATATAAAATTCTCTGCTTCCTCCTGGTGGGCTGCTGTGGTTGTTTCCGCTAACCAATGGTCACATCTCTTGCCAGCTGTTCCCACCTGGTCCCTTCAGGTCGGGGTGGAGGGGTGGTGGTAGCACATAAAGCCACTAGCCCAAGAGGACAGCACCAACCCTCCACTGTCCATATCTTTAGTCAATGATTCTCAACTCCTGCACTTAAGTGAATTATCTGCTTCCTGCCAGGGCTCTAACAAGAGTTCTAAGAGGTTGTACGTTAGCCATATATTAAAAAATGAGAAGATAGACCTATGCGACCAATGAGAAAGTGAAAATAGTGTTCATTTGTTGTAGGTGAGCTCATCATTTCAGGTCCATCTGAGAAGATTTTCTACCTTTAAACAGATATAATCCATTCCCTAAAAATGATCATGCAGAGACTTCATGCCATGCACTGGAGGAAATAGGAAAAATGTAAGACACAATTTCTATCTCAATGAACTAGTTGGTGTACAATGCTTACACTATAATCAGTGCAGGGCAGGCTATAGCTAAGTGTAAGATGGCACAGCCTTTACACAGTGAATCTTCTTTTTTACATGTGTATTTAGATGCAGGAATGAAAGTTAAGGGCATAAATAATCAGGGGACAAAGCTAAATGGTCTAGATTCAAATTGCCTTGCCATTTCCTGGGTACTTATGCAAGAAGAGGTTACTCATTCTCTCTGGGGCTCAGTTTGTCCATCTATGAAACGAACATGCTGATGCCAACATCTGCTTCTCAGTGATGCAGGAATTACATATGGCACCCTAGTTCCAGGTCAAGAACTCTTTAACATGGGCTTGGCCATGCTAAACAGAATAAATGCTGATTGTTACTATAAATATGTGATAGAAGCTGCAGGGTGAGTTAACCCACAGCCTAGAAGTAGGGACTATAGAAAACTATAATCAAGTTATAATCAAGCAGTTTATATAAATATTCTGTTGCTATAATCTGTATGACCACATGTCCTTTAATTTTGAAAAAGACAATGAACTAGAAGTTCCCTGTAACTGGCAGGCTGGCTCAGTGGCAGACACGCACTGATGGAGGACAGGCTTAACACCAAGGGCTGCTTGTGGTTGTGAGGAGACCACGCAACTGTTGAAGACTTGGCATCCAGGAGTCATCTGTGAATCAGACGGAGCTGGAGGGAAATGAAGAGCAAAGCAGAACATCCTCAGGTATCTAACCCTTCTCAGGGAATCACGGATACACCGGGAAAGACAATTTCACTGCTCTGGATTCTGCTGAAATTGTAAAGGGCTTAATTCTCGTACTGCCCTTCTCTAGCAAGAGGCAGAAATAGTAACTTCGGAAAGTCCCTGTATATTTTGGTAGTGTATACATGAACATCTTGGTTGTGAGATGCAAGCCAATTTTAGAAACATTCAAATGTGAGGAAATGTCTGCCAAAGAATAAAAAATAGTGTATGTCACAGAATGAATGTGGACATTGCTCTTGGTAAAGCACTGCTACCCTTCCCCATCTCTTCCAACTATTTTTAAATATTTAAATATTTAGATAAATAAAAGACATAGGAGGTGGTAAAGAAACTGAACATTGTTTTCTGCTTATTTTTATTTTTTAAAGATCCTGGAGTTGATTTTAAAATCCCTTATAAAAGTGCATCCATTTATGTTTTTCTTTTTTTTACTGGTGCAGACTTCATGGTGTTTAGCCATGAAGAACTGTATGAACAATTAACAATAAATGAAAGGTTTCTGTGTTTTAAAATTCTTTTCACTTTATTGTTTGGCAGAGCAATATTTTAAAAATAATAAATATGCAGACTCATTTTCTTGGCTTACAAAGCCATACCTGATTTGGCCTCGTCTTGTATGTCTTTCCTTCAACTTCCCTGCCTCTTTTAGATCCTCTCTCCTGCCAAGCTCATTTGCACCCTTGGAGACTTTAGCTTTGCTATCCCTTACTTGCCTGGGTCACTGAATAGTTGATATATTGTCATTCAGGTTTCAGCTTACAGGAGGAGCTGGGAAGGGAGAGACAAACAGACTGACAGACATACCCCCTGAGATCTCTCAATTTAAAGTGGCCATATTTTAATTCCTACTGTGAAAATGAAGAAAACAGTATAAAGCCATATTTCCATGTTCGAATTCTTTACTAATTGTGTAAGCCTTTGAGCTGCAAGTACCTCAGCTTCTTCACCAGTAAAATGTAGATAGCATTTTCCACCTGTTAGCGTGACACGTGGTACTCTTTGAGCGTGCACAATGTACAATTCCTTGTTCACTGAGTGTTTTCCACACCCAGACGCTAAGTTCCATGAGAATCAGGAGCTTGTTATGCCCTGTTCAATACTCAATCCCAGGTCCTAGATATCACAGATATAACTATTTGTTAAATGAATGACTGTATAGTCTTATATAAATAAGTGAATTATCAAATACATGGTAATTGGCAAGGACAAAAGCTCCAATGATACTAGACACTCCAATTCACTGCAATTTCTGGGAAACTACTTTCACAGATAACTGATAGTTTCCCACTAGATTGTGTTATTTGCTTCCAAAATGAAGAGCCAGAAACAATATTTCCTTCACCAGTAAATCTGGAACTAGGCCTGAGCGAAGCCTGAAGGACTCTCGGGGCTCCCCTGGTTGCTTGGCAGGAGCTTCCAGATGTGTCTTGCTTGTGAAATACAAAAGCACAGTGTCTCCAGGAGGGACTGGATTGCTTGATTATGCCAGCCAATCTGAAGGGATTCTTTTCTCTTAAGCTTAAGCTTTTTTTAATTTTTTTTTGAACAACCATACAAGTTTTTAACAAAATAATATAAAATGTGTATA
>PVKS010010815.1:0-32781 GCA_004027875.1 Aplodontia rufa
AAAAAAAATGTTGGTTACACATGTAATTAGCAATCAGATTTTGAACAATCTGACATGTATGCAGTGCATGATGCCTTCTGTGTCCATGGTTCTCTATATATAATATATATAATTTTATCAGAGGCTTGTCTTTACTCTTCACTGGACCTTCTTAGATCAGGTTGATCCCCATCCCTACTAAGAGGACATAGTTTTACTCTCCTGTCTTACTGTGTCTTCTTACTGAGATTGTAACCCCTCCTAAGTCTGATACTGTCATATCTTGCTATGTTTACCATCCTTTATGTGCTGTTTTTTTAAAAAAAAAAAATACTCAATACATATTTCAGATTTAAAAAATCATAAATGCTAACTTCGTCAAAGCTGAAATTAAGGGGCTGGAGCAGTGGCCTAGTGGTTACGTCACTTGCCTATCATGCGCGAGTACATGAGTTCAAACCCAAGCACCATGTACACAGCAAAGTGGCTGAGCAACAAAAGCCATGTGAAAAACTAAATAAAATTGATTCTGTCTTTCTCTCTCTCTGTCCCTCTATTTGAAAAAAAAAACTGAAATAAAAAATTTGCCTCATTCTGCCATCCTAAATCTGTCCAGTCATATCCTTTTGCCAGGCCTCTTTGAAGCTTATGGTTCTAATTTGTAGGTTTGAACTTGAGAATACTTTGATATGGAAATGTAGATTACTTTTTAAAGTGTCTTTTAACTAGACGATAATTTTTGTTTTTTGGGGGGGACTCCCTGACATTTGTATTAACCAAGAAGTCCTGTTGTACTAGACCTTCCTTACTAGAATTCCAATAAATACTCATTCTGTTTTTAAGCCCCATCTAAGTTGAACAAAATGGCTTGATTTGAACCTTTTCATTTCACAGAGCCCCCTCCAGCCATCCAAGTGCCTAAGAATGTTACAGTGGCTCCTGGAGAGAGAGCAGTTTTGACCTGTCTCGTCGTCAGTGCAGTGGATTACAATCTAACCTGGCAGAGGAATGACAGAGATGTCAGACTGGCAGAGCCAGCAAGAGTGAGGACGTTGGCCAACCTCTCCCTGGAGCTAAGGAGCGTGAAAGCCAGTGATGCGGGACAGTATCACTGTGTGGTCTCCAACGAGGGCGGAGCAGCAGCAGCCTCTGTGTTCCTCACTGTGCAAGGTACTGCGCTGAGGGTCACTTCTGAATTATGCTGTCCTTCTTTCTTCCTCTTTATGCCTCTGCCCACGTACACTGGCTGTCTGAGAGGGACAACATCTACCCAGTTAGTTTTTTTTTTTTTAAGAGGAAGAGAGGGATAGTAAGAGAGAGAGGAGAGAATCAACTTTAATTTTTCATGTGGTTTTTGTTGCTCTGACAGTTGTGTATGTGGTGCTGAGGTTTGAACCCAGGTCCTCATGCATGCCAGACAAGCACCGAAACTGCTGAGCCACTGCTCCAGGCCTACCTAGTTAATTTTGAATGAAAGCATGCCTGGAGAACCTGAGGTGTCTAGAAGTGATTAGGCTGGAAACTAAAACATCACTAACAAATAGGTAACTTTGCCACAGTCGTGATTAATCCCACTAGTTGAAGGTGTCCTATTTCAAGAGAATATAAAAACTGTCCCTGGATGATTTTACAGTTTTAAATTCTTTCAATTATAATAATTCTCATTGATTCAATAATTGGTTCAAAAATTCCTCCCCAATTTAAATATTATACTTTACTTTATTATAATTTACTTTTCATTTTTAAATTGCATTTAATAATGATTTTTAAATTTTTTTTTAAAGAAAGAGGGACAGTGAGAGAAAGAAAGAAAGAGAGAATCAGTTTTATTTAGTTTTTCATGTGGCTTTCATTGCTTTGACACTTTGTTGTATATGTGGTGCTGGGGTTCAAACCTACATCTAGCACATGGCAGGCAAGCACTGTAACTGCTTAGCCACCACTCCAGCCCCTTAAAATATGTTTTAAATAAAAGTTTCAGATATTCTGATTTTGGTGACATTTTATCAAAAGTTAACCAGTTGTGTTTACCTCATTTCTTTTACACACACACACACACACACACACACACACACACACACACACACACAATGATTATTGAAAGTAAACTAATATTAAACCAACCCTGAATTATGTTTCCATTAGACCAAATCTCCAGATAGCTACAAATAAGTATAATAGAAATGTGAATTAATGGCTACTAAATATAGGCATGTTATTTGGATCCATCAAAAGAAGATCAGGGGGCTAGAGCAGTGGCTCAACAGTTACTGCATTTGCCTGGCATGCACAAGGACGCAGGTTTGAACCCCAGCACCATGTACACATCAAAGTGTCAGAGCAATGAAAGCCACATGAAAAACTAAATAAAATTGATTCTCTCTTTCTCTCTCTTACTAAAAAAGAAGAAGAAGAAGAAGATCTAGAAATGCTCCAGAGTTTCCTTTCAGTAAGAGTCATTTGGTTTCTGAGTGTCTGCAGGCCAATTGAACGTCTTACTGTAATGAGCAAATTACTGTTGGCAGTTTTTTGCTTTTAAGCTAAAGGTTTTGGTTACTGCTTCATCTGAATATTTAATTTCAGATCCTTGATCTGGGAGTTTCATTGCTTCAGGATCGGACCTGTTTGGTTATTATATTAGGAACAACTTTATAACATGCCTGCAGAAATCTCAGGTAATTTATGAGTAAGGTTATCGACCAGAGTGACCCTTGGGTTTCAAGGCTACCTCTCAGAATGTTATTAATTTGCAGAAAAATGAAACTACTTTGAGAATTCACAGAATGGTTGACATCTGATTAGTTTCCTCTTTGGTAGTTGAGACACATTCTGCATTTTGAATGTGCATGTGCGTCTTTTGTTAATTGATCTGGTGAAACCTCTAGGGAAACTTTGCATTTGTAAGTGGTTCTCCACCTTTCCTCAGGGTAAATGCCTAGGTAATGGGAATCAACTCAAGTAGCAACTTGGTTTACTAGGACTCTGGGACCATTTTGCCAAACTGATTGCTTCAGATAAAATATATGCTAATGGACTTCCGGAATTTAATACTGGTTCTTCATGTCCCTGAGAATGGAATTATAAAATAAAACCAGGCTTCATTGTTTCTCCAGGATAATATTTTAGTCCACAGTAATGTTTTATAATACAAAAAATATAAACATAAAGGATGGATTTGCATGATTGCTAGTTTGTGTGATACCAATAGTTTAATTCTGTTTACAGGCATTCTATCATGGTCTGTTCAGTTGGCTTTGAGATTGAGGGGCCAAATTTAATAAAAATTTAATATAAAAGGATGTTTTAAGAATCTAATAAAAATATACTCTAGAATTGATCATACTGATTATAAGAAATAAGAGTCTAGGGGTGGCAGAAGAGGGGACTTGGCGGTAGAGTATTTGCCTGGCATGTGCAAGGACCTGATTCGATCCCCAGCACCACATATGCAACTCAGTGGAGGAAAAACAAAAAGCAGGTGAAAAAGAAAACTTTCTCTAGAAAACAAAAAAAGAAAGAAAGAAGAGTCTATAACCAATTATAAATATCTGAATGTATTATTTTATGCGCTATTGAAAATCCATGAATGTGCTAGTGCAAAGTTAGGAATATTTGATGAGTTAAACTGTAGCTAGAGGTATAATTCATGATAATGTGAGACATCTTTAATCTATTGACATGAAATCTTAAATTACAAATTATTTTCATTTTGTGCAGTTAAATGTTTTAAAATCAAGAGTAAAAACATTCTTAAAAACTCAAAAGATAATACATGAATGGAGTTAGGAATAGTTTTCTTGCTTATATGCAAATCAAGAACATAATTCATAGCCCCATTTATTTCCTGTTTGGGAATTATTATCTGTTGGGGATATGTTTAAGAGTTTAAAAAGTCTGGATTTGACAAATTTTATAGTAGTTGCACAAAATATAATTAGCAAGAATTTTCTGGTTTAAAATAACATTTATCTAGCATTATATCCTTTCCTCACTTAACAGTAAAATATCTATAAAGACTCCCAAAATGCAAAACCAAAGAATACTAAAAACCAGAGGCAATTAAGAGCAGCAAAAACTCTAGGAGGTATTTTTTATAATTATATTTTATTATTTATGTACATATGAATATATAATATGAGTATGTACATGTAGAATTTGTATTTCAAGATCAGTGGGATGAAAAATCTAGACAATGGTCCATTATTTTTTAATCTGTTCACATGACAGTGGGGAGCATATATCTTTGTCCATTTCATGGTATGCTCCAAAAAGAAAAAGTTATTCTTCAAGGAAGCAGAATATCATTTCCTTACACTCATTAATAGCTGTAACTATTCAGTTAGGAGAATAATGGGATAGAAAATGATCAGGCAGCCTAGTCTGTGGTAGAAAATTGTAAAATGGAAAAAAAATTATATATATATATATATATATATATGTATATATATATGTGTATATATACATATATATATATATATATATATATGTATATAATTTCCCAGGACATACATGTTTCCCACCAACGAAACATCTGGAAGCAAGAGAAACCTTGGTGGGAGTGTTAGGGATTTTAGAGACACGGTAGCAGAGGTAGGCACCGCATATTGCCAGAAGTGCTGTGAAGTCAATGAGTAGGACCAGACAATGAAAGAATTGAGGAAGATCCATTACCCACAGGGACTAAGGAGAGAACCAGAGTAATCTGCATAATAATGCTCTCCTCATGGAAGCATGCAGATTATTTGGAGATTCTGTGCATATTCCTATGGAAAGGCAGATTCTGGTCAGACTTGGGTCAGGCAAATTCCTGAGTGTGCTCAGTTTAGGATGTTCATATCTGACATGCTCAGCTTGACATCATAGTTCAAGAAAAAAAATGGCAGACACATTTCTGGGCATGCTTAGGTCAAGGTCATAAAGCACATATGAAAAGGTGTCACAAAGTTAAAGGTCACAAAGACGATGGACATAATAAATGCTTTTGGGCATTCTCAGTTTGGTGTTATGAGTCATGCTTGCTCTAGTAGTCTAAAAGAAAAAGTTAGAGTGGCTCAGTGATCTTGGAGATCATGTCTGGTTCTTTGTAAGTTTCTCTGAAACGTTTTAGTTAAAACAAAAGGAAAGGACACTTTGCAGTTGTGCTAATGTAGGAGTTTGTTCCTGCAGGTGCCAGACTTGCTTAGTGGAGAACATAGCATAGCCTGTATTGAAAAATATCAGTTTCACCTGCACCCATCTGTTGGGAGCTGGGAAAAGTCCTAGCAACTTCCCACAGCTCCTGTTCTCTCTGGTCATGAACTAGAGAATTTTTCTTTTACAGCCAACAATCTTGGGACTGTAGCTACTCTTGCAAAGTCCTAGCTTCACCTGTTCCTATCCATAGAGAGCTGGAAAAGGTCTCAGATTCATCCAGTGGCTTTGGGAACATGGCTGCTAATACCCTCAACCTTTGGTGTCACTTGCACTGAGCAAGTGAGAACTAGGGAAGGTCTTCTTCCCAGCCCAGGGTCTTGGAATTGCAACTGCAAAAAGTCTCATTACCCAAGCTTTACCATAAGGACCAAGGAAATGTTCCATGGAAATGTTCCATCCATGTCCTGCAACTTCAGGACTATAGCTACCAATGCCATAAGCTCTGTGCCCTCCAAAGCTTACCCTGTGTGATTAGAGAAATTTCCATCTACTTCCTGCAGCTTTGGAACTGCAGATATCAAAGCTATGACTCAGGTTCAAACAATAGGACTTAGGATAGGTTCTCCTCCATATCACGTACCTCCAGGAGGCTGGATACCAGCACCACAAGCCCAGACATAACCTGCACGTGTCCCAAAGACTTTGGGATGTTCTCCTCCACAGCCCACGGACTTTGGACCACAGTTGCTAGTGCTCAAACACCTAGTACAACTTGTGCTTTCCCTTCCAACAGGGAAATATCATCATCTGGGTTTGACAGCTCCACAAAAGCAGCTGACATTGCTGCAAGCCGCAGCACCAATTGCAGTTATCCCATGGGACCTAAAGGAGGTCCCCTTTGTGTTTCAAAATTTTGAGTCCATATTACCAGCATCACAGACCCTCCCATCACCTGTGCTTGTCCTGCAAGACCTGAGAAAGGTCCCATACCATCCTATCCCTCCAGAACCATGCTTCTTGTTGCCACAGGGCCAGGTATCTCTCATATTTATCCTGAGAGTCCTGGGGAAGGTTTCCTTTAAATATGTGGCTTGAGGATCATGGCTGCTGGTGCCACAAACTTTAGTGTCATTTGTACATGCTCTGAGGGAGCTGGTGACAGTCCTCCCCTCATCCCACACCACTGAAATGCGATACCTGGCACCACAAATCAAGCACCGTCAGGCCTTGACTCTGTGGAGCCTGAGGATGTTCGCCTTTGTAAGGTTATGTCCACTGCAAAGTCATACAATTACCTTAATGTACTATTGCAGGTTAGCCTATTGGGGAACTCATAGGCACTGCTGCCACGAATCAAAGATAAACAAGTCACACAGGAACTGCATTTGAACTTCCCTGTAACCACACCCAAAGCACTTTCCAACAGACATTCTATATCTCATCTAAAACAGCAATAATATATTTTCCTATGAAAGGTACTTTATGAATTTGTAAGAGATAAGTGTTACACCAGATGTGTATACATCACCATAAGGACACAAGAAACATGAACAGAAACATGACACCTCCAAAGGATCACAATAATCCTCCAGAAATAGGGTAATATTTAAAAAAATTCTAAAATGCCTACAAAAGAATTAAAATAGTGAATCTAAGAAAACTTGGTGAGATGAAAGAGACTAGAGATAAAAGATGAAAAGAATGAGAAAAACAATTCAGGAAATTAATAAAAAATTTACCAAAGATTTAGAAATCATAAAGTACCAATTAAATATCTTGGAGCTAAAAACTTTAATTAGTGAAATAGAAAATACAATAGAGAGCTGCCCCACTACACTGGACTGAGCAGTAGGAAGAATTTCTAAATTTCAGGATGAGTCTTTGGAATTATAAATATATACGCACCCAACATGTGACCATCCAAATATATAAAGCAAGTATTATTATCTGTAAAGGGAAACTCTAATATAATAATAGTTGAGGATTTCAACTGCCACTTTGCTCAAACAGCCAATCATCCAGACAGAAAATCAACAAAGAAACATCTGAGTTGAATCATACTCTAGGGCAAATGGTCCTAACAGGCATTTACAGAACATTTCACCCAATAACAGCGGAATACACATTCTTCTTGTCAGCACATGGATGTTCTCCAGGACAGATACTGTTAAGCCACAAATCAAATCTCAAATTAAAAAAAAATTGAAACCAAATCATGAATCTTCTCAGATCAGAATGGAATAAAACTATAAATTGAGAAGAGTGCAGGGGCTGGAACAGTGGTCCAGCAGTTGGAGCAATTGCCTGGCATGTGCAAGGACCTGGGTTCAAACCCCAGCACCACATATACTACTAAGTGTTGGAGAAACAACAGCCAATGAAGAAATAAATAAAATTGGTTTTCTCTCTCTCCCTCTCTCTTAAAAAATAAAAGAAGAGTGGAATGTACACAAACACCTGTAAATTGAATAGCATCCTCCTAAATTATCAATGGGTAATTGAAGAAATTAGAAGGCAAATCAGAATTTCTAGAAATAAATGAACATAACAGTATATCAAAATCTGTGGGACAGAGCAGAAGCAGAACTGATGTATGCAGTAAATGCATACATCAAAAAATAGAAAAGTCTCAATTAAACAATCTGATAATCTGTCTCAAGGAAATGGAAAAGCAAGAGCAAACCAAACCCAAAATTAGTAGAAGGAAAGAAATAATAAAGAGCAGAGAAGCAATAAATAAAAATGGACCTAGCTGATGGTGCACATCTGTAATCCCAGTGGCTCAGGAGGTGGAGGCAAGAGGATTGCAAGTTCAAAGCCAGCCTCAACAATGTAGTGAGGCCCTAAGCACTTCAATGAGACCTTGTTTCAGAATATCTCCAGAAGAAAAAAATAAGAACAAAACTAAAAAACAAGTAGTACAAGAAATTGATGAAAAAAGAATTGGTTAGTTGGTTTTTTGAAAGGATAGATGAAATTGATAAACCTTTAGCTCAACTAAGCAAGAGGAATAGGAAGAAAACCCAGATAAATAAAATCAGATGTGAAAAGGAGGGTTTACAACTGATACCACCAAAACACAAAGAATTAAAAGATACCTCACTGAATAATTTTATGCTGAAAAAAAGGAAAATTTAGAAAATCCCTGAACACATATATCCTTCCGAAATCTAATTAAGAATAAATATAAAATCTAAACTGACCAATAATGATTAATGAGATTGAGCAGTAATTAAAAATCTCCCATTTAAAAAAAGTACAGGATCTAATGGTTTTACTGCTGAATTATATAAAACATTTAGAGGAAAACTATTTCCAGTTGTCTGAAAAAATTCTAAAGATTTAACAGGAAGGAACTTTGCCAAACTTCCTGTCTTTTTTTTTTGTTGTTGTTGTTGTTGTTGTTTAAATCAACTTTACCCTTATACCAAAATCAGACAATAATACACAAAAAATAAAAAGAAAAGAAAACCTCAGAACTCATTTCCTTGATGAACATAGATGCAAAAAATTCTCAATAAAATACTAGCAAACCTAATTCAAAAGCACATAAAAAAGATTATACAGTATGTTCACCTGGGACTTATCCTAGAGGATGTAAAGATGGTTCAACATGAGCAAATCACATCAGCAGAATGAAGGTAAAAAATCAAAAGGTGATTTCAGTAGATGCAGAAAAAGCATTGAAAAAGATTTAACATCCCTTCATGATAGAAACTCTCAACCCAAACAGCATGGTGCAGGCATATTAACAGACACATAGACCATGGAACACAATAGAGAACCCAGGAATTAATCCACATTCATACAGCTAGCTGGTTTTTTGGCAAAGTGTCTGAGAACACACAATGAAGAAAAATAGTCTTAAATCAGTGGTGCTTGCAAGATTGGACATAAAATATGCAGAGAAGCTCTCTTCCTCTCATCATACACCAAAGTCAACTAAAAATGGATCAAATATGTAAATGTTAAACCTGAAACTATGACATTACTACAAAAAAAGGGTAATCACTTCAAGACACAGGTGTAGGCAATAATTTTTAAGCTAAGACCTCAAAGGCACAGAAGTAAAAATAGACAAATAGGATTTCATTGAACAAAGAAGCTTCTGTAAAGCAAATGAAATAATCAACAGAATTCAGAAACAACTTACAGAATGGGAGAAGATATTTTCAAGCTGTTGATCCAGAAAGGGATTGATACCCAGAATATATATAAAGGACTCACAAAGCAGAACACCAAAAACAAAAACAAATAAACAAAGACCTCAGAATAATTTAGTTTCAAAAACAGGCTAAGGAACTCAATGCCTCAAATAGATTTTTTTTTTTAAGAAATCAAAATTGGGGAAGTGATGGTCTAAAAGGTTGGTGGTTTTCCTTCAGTAACTAACTACCAGGCTCATTTCCAATTCATCAGAGAGTGAGTGGTGAGGGTGACCTTAGAAGCTATTTGAATCAGCAACACTAATGAGCTCGGGAGAATGTGATTGAGTGACATGCCCATTTCATTATGAGAATTCCTCACTATGAAGATTAGAGTATAATTAGACAAAGGAAATTCCTCAGGAAAGGGATTTCCCTCAAGCAAGATTTATCACCAATTTAGAAGTTCAGCTATACAAACAACCAAATGGAAGCCACCTGACCACTGCTATGCTTGGAGATGGTGAAAAAAAAAGGAAAAAGATCGAGTATAGTGAAATTGTGACACTTTTACTTATGCTTTTTTGAACTCAAAAAAGTTATTTCATCAGAATGGATTATTTTAAAAAATAATAAATAGACTAATTTATAAATAGCCTAATTTTTTTTAAAGAGTGAGAGTGAGATAATTAATTTTTATTTTTTCATTTGTTTTTTGTTTTTCCTCCACATCTGTATGTGGTACTGGGGATCGAACCTGGATCCTCAGGCATGCTAGGCAAGTGACCTACCACTGAGCCACCTCTCCAGCCTGGCTAATTTTTTTTAATGTTTACATTAAATATATGTGAACATTGGATTTTAAATGACTGATATTTTTTCTTTTGTTTTCTACATATCCTGTGAATGTTTTATCACTTTTATATTTAAAATAATTAAGAAGATAAAATATTTTTTAAATAAAAATAAGAAAATAACAAATAAGGCCTCTGAAAAGGAAAATCAACAAGACTTGAAAACTCTTTCATAGGTCAATATTAATCTAGCAGAAGAAATGTCCCTTAGCACTGTGTACCTATTAAATATGGCACATTGAAGAAATAAAGTGCACTTGAAACATTAAACAAAGAGGAAATGTCTTTATGTGTTGTGTGTAAATATCAAATATGAAGTAAGGATCTACTGCTATATTCCAGTTTGTCTTGGATAAGAAAATTTTTCCTAAGATTTATTTGTAGGCAACTATTGTATACTTAGGTATATAGTTATAATGGCAATTTCATCATTGCATGCTGAGTGGTAATTCAAGTGTAGATAATTGAGAAATGCTATCAGCTCATGCCATAACAGTACTGCTTCTTAAAATGATTAAAACCTTATTTAACAATTATGTCACATTAGAGAATCTACCACTTGATGTAAATATAAGATGATACCTGGGTCACATTTCATTAACTTTAATTTTTGATACCTCAGTTTTGCTATTCTTGCATGTCGCAGTTCATTCATAAAAAATAAAGAAAAGAAAAACTTCCATGGCTAAGTTTCTTCACCTGTACAGTAGTCTATGAACTGATTCACCTTGGGAGATTAATTTATGAAGTTATTTGTGCAGGTTTTTGCTTTTGCTTTTGGGTCCTAATGAACGCTGTACATTTTTTTTTTTTTTGTAGCAGAGATTGAACCTAGGGGCACTTAACAGCTGAGACATGTCCCCAGCCCCTTTTTTAGACAGTGTCTGCCTAAGTTACTTAGGGCCTCATTAAGTTGCTGAGGCTGGCTTTGAACTTGTGATCCTTCTGCCTCAGCTTCTGGAGCAGCTGGGATTACAGTCCTGCACCACCGCTCCCAGCATTGCTATTTTCCATGTGCAGAAAAAAATACACAATCCTACTCATTGACCCTTTTTCTTTCATGTTTTTTTAAACACAGTCCCTTCCTCCAGGAGTATTGTAGCACATTTGTGTATCACTCATAATGTGGGCAGAACTTACTTCAATTAACATAGCTTTTTGAGAAGCCTGGCAATATGAATTTTATTATCCTAGAATGACTAGTCACCTAGAAACTTGTTTCAGAAGACTCTGTACTTTTTTCTCTGTGCATATTTTTTAAAAGAGTATGAGATTTCTTTTAAAAATGGTAAGTACATGGAATTTACCTGACATCTTCTAGAGTTGAGAGGATGACCTCATTTGCTCTTCAGATAAGATGACTTGCAACTGGACAGCTTACTTGAGAAGTTTATCTCATATCTATAAAATGTCAGAATTTATTCTACATATTTAAAGATCTCTTTGGTACTTGATATCCCAGGGAGTTGTTTGTAAATTACAACGTGTCATGGAGCAATTTCATAGAAAGGGTCAAGTTAGAACATTTGATGGTCCAAAAATTCCCATTTGAAAGTTTAAGGGTATGAAATTTTGTAGCACTAAATGACACATATGCTGCTTTAAAACTTTTCTGAACCAAAGTGAAATCTAATAAGAGTAGTTGTATATGTGCACAATTTCAATTGATAGCTAAATTAGGTTTTCTTATAAGAAGAGTTTAACATTCACTGACTTTATTCAACAAATGTTGTCTACCATCTCCATGGTTAAGGGCAAGTTTGTATTATAATACATTCCAATTCCATGCGGTAAAATGTACGAATGACTATCATGTGTTTCATTTTCTTTCGCCTTTGATCCAAGGCATTCATGTTCTATAAAGATGTTAAACCCTTTAATTATAGATGGAAGGAATTATATCTCTCTGAAACTTAGAAGCCAGAAATATTAAAATGTCTTTAAATAGAACTTACTAAGGAAAAGTTAAAATAGAGTTATTTAGATTATAAAAGGAAACGGATGTGGATGACTTCATATTTCAAGTATATAAGAAAATTGGTATAAACTATAAACTATGAAAATTTTAATTTTTCAGCAAAAATGGACCATGTGAAAATGTGTATGAAGCCAAAGCTGATGACTTGAGAGCTAGCAGGAAGGACATGCAGATGTTGGAGAGGTTACATGCAGGAATGGGGTAGCTGGGGAATATGTCCTTGTCCTTTCGGAAGGCTGTGTCCACAGGGAAAGAGAGAGCAAATGAGGAATGAGCAAACACTTCAATCACTAAATTATTCAGAGAAAGCCACTAACATTTGGCATCCATGGCATTCCTTATATCCTCTAAACCTCACAAATCATGTTATTCTTTGCTAAGATCTATTTTCTCTCCTAGCACTTCTGACTCCAAATGTGCAGGGTTTTTTGTTCATGTTAACAACCAAATTTCCAATTCTCTGAACACCAATGAGGTGTGCAGAGATGCAATTCTGACACCACCCCACGGTTGCATTAGACCCCACATTAGACCCTCCTCCAAAAGACCACACTCCCTTCAGATGCTGGTCATTAAGTTCCAGTCTGGCTGCACTTCTGACCAGCCAGCTATAAATCAGAGGATTCCATGACTGCCTCCTTAGGGTTCAACAGTTTGCTAGAACGGTTCACAGAACTCAAGAATGTACTTATAATTACCAGTTCATTATAAAGGATAAACAAAGTGCTTTACATTAGCTTCCTTTCATTAACAAAGGGTCCTGGAACAACCAGGTGAAGAGGTACCCAGCTCAAGGCTTGGAAGGCCCTGAGCACAGGAGCTTCTGTCCCTATGTATTCCAGGGTGCCTGCTTGTAAGTAAAGTGCTTCCCTGAGATCTGTGAGCTGCTCTGGTGAATTAATCTAACTGGAGGAGAGGTTGGTGTTAACCCTCCATTTAAAAGTGGCTCAGTTGGAAGTGTCAGTGACAATCAATTGGCGTATGAAGTGGGGGACAGTCCTCTGGAACTGAGCCTTTATTCTCTGGCAATTGAATTCAAAGAAAGGATACCCAGCTGGTGTCCACAGGAGAATGGCCCCATGTGGAGACACTCTGATGTTCCTGGTATTGAGTGGCATGTAAGTGGAGGGGAAAAGTTTCATTTCTGCTCTTATAAACACTACTTAGGCATGACTAAAACGAAGGGATGCCTAGGCTAAGCATGGAGGAGCTTCCGGGCCCCTCTGGGTATGCTGCTTTCCCAGCACCTGTGGGTGTTCACCAACCAAGTAGCTGTCTGAACCCTGAGAAGTTAGGAATTTATAGAGGTTTCATTATGCAGGCATGATGGATTAAACCATTGGTCACTGCCGATTACATCTGTCTCTGTCCATTCTCCCCACCCTGGAGGTCAGCAGTGGGTACCGAATTTTACAACTCTGTAATCCTGCCTTGGCCTTTCCTGTGGCCAGCCCACATCCTGTGGCTGTCTAGGAATCCCCAGCTCCCAGTCATTCATTAGAATATAAAAATGACACTTAGGATTCTTAGAATTTTAGGAACTCCGCCAGGAACTGAGACAGAGATCAAATACATGTTTGTTGTTATATCACAAGATCACATATCTGTCTTTTGCATTAAGGAAGTGGAGTGAGTGGTTAATGGTTAGTTAGTGGTTATTCAGGGGTTAGTGACTTGCCCTAGGTTACAAAGCCAGCAAGTGGCAGAGCCCTTTTCCTAAGGGCTGCACTGTGGGAATGTGAATGGCATTTTCCACACTGTATTCGGAAATGCTATATATACTATTGAAAGGTAGGTCTAGGGGCTGGTGTGGTGGCTCAGCAGTTATGGTGCTTTCCCAGCATGCACAAGTACACAAGTTCAAACCCCAACACCCATGTACACAACGAAGTGTCAGAGCAATGAAAGCCATGTGAAAGACTCAATAAAAATTGATTCTCTCTGTTTCTCTCAATGTCCTTCTCTCTTTGAAAAAAAAAAAAAGTAGGTCTAAGGTATATGTAGGCTGAGGAAAGTGAAAAAGAGAGAGGAGGTGGGGGTTATTGTGTGTCCCCACAGAAAGGTGAAAGCACTCAATTAAAAAAAAAAAAACAACAACAACAACCCAGAAAAGGCACGGAATATCTCCAGGCCTCTGTCTCCTGTGTCATGGGCAAAGAAACTCCAGATCTCAGCCTTGTGTGTGATGATTACTTGGAAAATTGTAATTCTCTGCCCCTTTCATTCCTCCAGAGCCTCATAGAGCAGACCAGGTATGTTGTGATCGTTTGATGAATCTTTTTACTTAAGTTATGGTAGAGACTCTGCTAAGGGGCGCTCTGGAGGAGTGAGAGCTGTAAATATGAATTCGCACAAGCACACAGAGATGAGTCAGATGACTAGACTGTGAGCTCCATCAAGACAGGGCCCCGATTCGGTTCCATTTTGCATCTCAGGTGCCTCACATACCTGTACACAGTATTGCAGGCAGCCCATGTCTGTGGGAAGGAGAGAGTCTGAAGCAGGATGTATGGGCGTAGGAACTTCTGCAAGCAAAAAAGGTATCTATGTCATAACATGTGCTAAACAGTATCAGATTCAAATTTCCCTCAAAATGTTGATTAATTTTCTGAATTACCATTTTATACATTAATTTTCCAACTCAAATATATTTTCTTTTTAAAGATTATAATTTTATAACAGGAAATAACAAATAACTTATAATTATATACACAAGGAAAGAGGGTGATATTTAACTATTAGAAATAAGAACTGAATTCAAGTTAAGGCTACAAAGCACGAATGTTTGTTCGCTGCTTCTGAAGAAAGGTTTGATATTTTAGGAGCATTTGGTTCATGAAGATGCAAATCCAGAAGGGAATGATCATGATGATAGGGTTTCCATGTATGCCACACTCCCAGGCACTACCTTAATCACTCCATGTAGAAGATACACGTTTTTCATAATAATGGAGCAAAGACTGCAGTGCGTGAAGTGCCCTCATTAAAAATCCTGGCTAGAAAAGGTTCATTTCTCATTTATTAATTCACCAAAATATTAAACCTTGGGTATCGTGCTCCTGACCGAGGCAACGGAGAGGAAAGCACCATCCCTCTCCTTGAAACACCCGTGTCTTATTAAAGAAAATGCAGACATGAAAGGACTATGCAACTCAGCGTGCAAGAGCTATACGAGGGCACCCCGGAGCCTTTCGTTCTGTCTCAGAGTTGCAAATTGAGAATGAAAAGGACTTCATGAAGGAGAAGGTGGCTGAGGCATCCACCAGAAGGTGAATGGACCTTTGCCAGATGGAGGTGAGGGACACTTTTCCAAATGGAGCAAGCTGCATGTGTAAAGTGCGGGAGAAAGGAGAGGGAAAGCGTGGGCCTGCAGAGTGGAGACCCATCCTCTGGGGCTTGGCTTGCTTTTCACTGCTGGCCTTCAGAGGCTTTTCAATAGTATTGGAGGAAATTGCTTAGCTTTGTGGTTTTGTGGGACTGATTGAAAACCCCCCCAAAAAAAAAACAACAACAAAAAACCAGTTGAGGGAAAAAGTGGTTGCAGAGATGTGCTGCAGGATTGAGGCTGGATAAAGAAGGGAGAGAGGGTTATTGCATGGTCTAATGGCTGGAGTAAGAATGAAGGGTGAAAGTTGTGACCAAGATGAAGTTGGAATAGGGACATGTGGGAGTCTGGGAGTGGCAGCAGGGAGGATGGGCTTTGTGAGCCTCAGACCGTGCTCCCAAGACAAGTGTTCTGCGAGCTTCCTGGCCTGATCCGACGTAGAAGGTAGCAAATGAATTTGTCTAGGAACATAAATCAACTGCCAGATTGTAAAGAATTCCCTTCAAGAAGTACTGTATAGCTCCACTGTCACAAACTTTTGGTTCTACAGTTCTTTCATGTTGTGTGAAATTATCCCTTATCAAAATACTGTGCCAAACTTTTTTGGGGGGTTCTGTTTTTGTTTCTGTGGTGCTGGGGAGCAAACCAAGGGCCTCTGATAGTCAAAAGGTGTGTCACAATTGAGACTGAGTCAGGAGAGAGATGTACATGTCAAACTTCGGTAGTCTCATATGCCATGAAGTGATCATGTTAATTAGGATTTGCAACTCTTCTATGAGCCTAAGTCTGAGCTTTGACATTTCTCTCCTATTCCAAAATTCTGTGATTTTAGGAAATTATTATAAAGTAGATCCATCAAAGAAAAGGCTTTATCATAATCAATGTTAATAATCATTTAGTTTAGGATTTTCTAAGTGAAAGAGAGTAAAACTTCCTCAAATTCCATCCTTCATATCAATCTTTTTTCTTAACCTATTTTAACTAATTACTTAAAAAGTTCCTGGAAAAAAAATTTATATTGTTGCTGTTGTTAAGGAAAGAGAAAATAATAGCATTAAATGGAAAAAATGTTAACATACCAATAATCACATACTAAGAAGTGATTAAAGTGATACAAGGCAGCAAGCACCTACTACATCCACATCTTCACAACTTATACTGGAAAATGTAAATTGTAGATTTTTAAGAAATCTTGATGTATATTTATCATTAAGCTTCTAGGATTAAAATGGAATATAGTATAAGTTATCACTGTGTATCTCTGAAAGTATTACCGTTCTCTGATTGGATGAGTTTCATAACCACACTGACGCTTGAGTATGGAATTTTTTGGCAAATTGGGCTTTTAACTGTCAGGGTGAACTTTTTGTCTAGCTCTTGGCCTGTGTGTTTTGTCACCCAGGCACCACCTACTGGTAAATCAACGAATTAGCAATTTTCTCTGAGTTGGTGCTTTTCTCTATGGTCCGAGCTAAGGCTAATAGGACTTCGGTGATGGGAATATTCTGTATCTGCACATGGCCTTCGAGGACTTGAAATATAGCTAGTGCACCTGTGCAGTTCATTTTGAAATTTGATCCACTTTTAGATCATTTGAATTTGAATTTAAATAGATGTATGTGGCTGTATTTATGGCTACCTCATTGCACAGAACAGACCCAGTCTGTTTAGGAGAAAGGTAGAAACAGCGACAGAGATGTTTTGGGAAGCGCACCGAAATCGTCACTTTGATAAACCATGATGCTAAGTCACTTGAACCATTTCATTCAGAACTCATTACCATTTTGGAGAGGTTGTAACCGGTCTTCCTATTTCCACTGATGGGAGACCATTTGGAAATGTTGCATTTGACCCCATATCTTTGTGGTTTTGGTGGCCATTACCTCCTTTCCCATTACCTCCTTTCCCATTACCTCCTTTCCTTGTTTTTATTTGGTGTCTTCTGTTGAGTGGATTGTTTTTAGTTTCATTCTTAGCTCTTAGGAAGCAATTCCTGATCTGTCTAGTAGACAAAGGTAAACTTTATTGTTTTCCCACATTTTTTTATTGATGCAATATAACTGTACACGATGATGGGATTTAATAATGATGGTATTTGTTTTTTGTACTTATTTTTTTATTGGTGCATTATAGTTGTCACATATTCATAGATGCACACAATACAGCAATACAGTTTGGTCAATATCCCTCCCCGCAGCAACCCCTGGCTTCCCTTCTCTCATTCCCTGGTCTCTTGCCTCTCTTTCTGAGTGATATTTTTCCTAAATTTCCCAAGCATTGTGACATCATTTTTATACCTATGAAGAACATTTTTAATATACATCATCATAATATATAGAGTGACATACCTGTACATGCTTGAAGTGTGCCTTGTTTTAACTCAGTTCTAAAGTTTCCCCTTCTCCTCCCTTCCTATCACCCCTTGTTCTTTTTAGATATATTTGACAATAGGATTAAACATTTACATTTTTGTAAAGGCATGCAGTATAGTTTATTCTAATTCAGTCCCCAGTATCCCCCCACCCTTTCTCCTTTCTCTTCCCTCTACTGGTCTTTCTTTATTTACTAAATGGCTTCCCCCGCCCCCCGCCAAAAAGGCAAACTTTAAAATATTAAAGTATATCCAATTGCCATTTTTTCTCGTTGAAAATTAAGGAAATGTTAAGTGAGCAACCACATCTGTGCATTGTAAATCATTCTTGGCGAAATTTTGTCATTTTCATTGTGCAAGTTCCATGTGTGAGCGTTAGCGTCAGAACTACAGGGAGTCACCTCGTCCAATCAGAAATGGAAGTAGTGCATTTTTGAACAGCACTGCTGTGTTTTAAATAAACTGATTGAGCTGAATCAGTGGGCAAATATCTGTTAGAGTGGGCCATAGCTACTAATTATGATTCTCAGCAAGTTCAATGATAGGCTTTCTGTAACCTTTTGAAGCTAACTTTTTTAAAAGAAATACAGTTATTTAGAACAAGGGTCAGAAATTTTGTAAAATACATTTTACTTACTGTAATTTAATAGAAATTGGTTTCAGTAATTACATTCTAATCATCTTCTGATTTCTTATGTAACAGTACTTGATGTTAGGTCATTTCGCATTTTCAAGGCATGTGTCACCCACAAAGAAAAATCTGTTTGGAAACAATGTAAATCAATTATGTTTTCAGAAATGTGAATACATTGGAGGTTTGGTTGAATTAGGTTTTAACTCTGGTCACCTGGGTCACTGACCTTCTCTTTCATGTTTCCATGCTAACTTCAGTGGATTATTTGAGTGACAGCAGCAGTTTTAGATTTCATTATGTAACTTCTTTTTTTTTTTAAATTTTAGTAACACATGCCAGCTTATTACTGCTTACATTTGAAACCATACTTTATAACAAAATCTGGTAATCACCTCGAGAAACATTTGTAGAGTTGTTTTTTGAAAATATTGCTTCAATTGGCACATCCCAATTTAGAAGTAACATATCTAGGAGTGTGGTAGCATTTTACAAAATAGACTAAAGCAGTTGGTCACTTTTAAGGTGATTCATTGCTGGCTACATTTTGAAATGTGTGTCCTGGTCAGGTTTTCAAGTACAAGTTAGAAAAAGCAATGTGGGATTTTTATGCGCAAGGTATGAGTCTAAGGTTTTGTTTGAAACAGACTGCTTCCCCTTTATGTAACACCGGAAAGCTGCTCCCTCATGAGGAGCAGCTTGTGAAGGCTGAGCAGAATGAAGGGACGTGGTTTAATGCAGGAGTCTTGGTTCAATGTGAGCGTGTTCAGCCACAGCTGAATAATCACATGCTGCCACATGGAAATCAAAGGGCCAGACAGAGCCTTCTTTTCTCCTAAATGTTATTTCAGTATGAACATTAAACGTATTAATTTGTTTTCTATGGTATCAGGAAAGGGTGGATGTCTGTGATTAATTAATCTGTCACCAGAGAGAATACTGCAGTAAAAAAAGGAACTATTTCTCAAGATGATTGATGAAATAAGTCTGTAATGACCAGAATTACTTCACTAAGTATGAAATTTGTATTATCACAACCACATGCTCTTTATAAAACAACTTTTTAAAATATGAGCTACATAATATAGGTATTGGCATGTTTTTTTCCCCTGATCAGTGAAACATGGGAAAATTATTTTTATCTAATTTTATTGAAATCTCTAATAAATTGTAAGCATCTGGAAATACCTTAAATTTCAAGAGAATTAAGTAAGATATAATAAGTACTACTTGTAAATAGGTGTGTCATCTAAATAGAATATGGAATTCGAAGGATAGTGATGATCAAGTTTCCTTTGTAAATGTTTAGACAACGTATTCTGAATACTGTATTATTTATTTTGTCATTCTTAGTCATACTTTACCAAATAATGAAAAATTGATAATAAAAACAAAAGTTAACAGGGCTGGAGCAGTGGCTCATAGGTTATGGTGCTTGCCTGGCACGCTCAAGGATGCTGGATCCAATCCCAGCACCACATACACAACAAAGTGTTGGAGCGATGAAGTCCACATGAAGAATTAAATAAAAATTGACTCTCTCTCTCTCTCTTTATGTCCCTCTCTCTTTAAAAAAAAAGTTTAAAAAATAGTTACATGGTGCCCACTAGATTCCAGGAATGTATATCAACAAAGGTCACCCAGATAACCCTGTGAGCAAGTACTGTTGTTATCTCCATTAAAGATTTGACAGACACCAGGGAGCTAGCAAGGCCTGAGTCTGTCTCTTCGCTCCACCTTTGCATGACATTGGGAAATCATTTTATCATTCTTAGTTTTTCTTTTTTTTTTTTTAATCAGCGAAATGACACAACACTTACTTTATGGTATTGTTGTGGAAAATAAATGATGGTTCTAGGGTTAGCTCCCTGGTACCTAATGGGCACTAGAGAAATTTAGCCTTCCATCTTTAAGTAAATACTAACCATGGGGAAGAGATTCAGTTCTTGATTTTACACAATACACTCTTCTACATAGTATCCCATGAGATCTCTGAGGACACAACATGAAAAAAATTTGCATTATCTGGTGAATCTGTTGGTGATAATTAAATCATCTTGAAGAGAAAGTCATTAGGTCTCTTCTTGGAGATTTTCCTACTAGAGACTTAAGAACACTTGGGCAAATTTTTGTTCTTTCCTTTTCCCACTCAACAAGCATTTATGGAGCTCCTACTGTTTCACATTGTGTACTCAGAGATTTCACGGGATACTATGGAGATGAAAAATGTTGTAAATTGTTGCTTAGGTTAAAAGCATTAGCATTATCTGGTGAATCTGTTGTTGACAATTAAATCATCTTAAAGAGAAAGTCATTAGGTGTCTTCTTGGAGAATTTCCTCCCAGAGACTTAAGAGAAATAGATCCCTCTGGGCTGACAGGAGATGTGTCTGTAAGTGTGAAATGATGTTGTCAATTTCCAAGAGATGAGGTTTTTTTCCTTCCCTAATCTTTGTAGGCCAAGTGATGGCTGTTTTCAAGGCCAGTTATAATTCATTTTGGGAAACCTACTACTTGTAGTATATGAAAACAAGTCTTAAAAGTGTGTCGTTTTACTTAATTGCATACATCTTTATGTTTAAAAAAGTAATGTCTCATTACTCCAGAGGGCCATGTTCCCATTGCTTTGGCTCGTAAAATGTCAGCTGTTATTTAGGATGATGGTGTTGTTGGTTGACGGTGGTAGTGATGATGATAATGGTGATGGTTGTGAAGTGAGGTTGGAAATCAGAGATAAAAATTAATTATTTCCCCCAAAGCCTAAAATTGGACTTTGGATTTCTAACTATGACTTTAATAACTACTTTTTCCCATCAAAAAAAAAGGAAGATTAACATTATAAATCAGGAGATGTGGATTTGGTTGGTTTGGGGGCAAATGATGTCACTTCACTGATGGAATTAAACTATGATTCCTCAATTTCATGTTCTTGCCCCATTAATTTTACTTTATTAAAATGAAGAGTTCCTTTTTCCCAATGAATTAAGAAGTTGACAGTTAAAATAGTAAGATCTATTATATCTGTATTTATATTATTCAGTGAAAGATGATTCCTTTTGACCATCTTTATTCAAACTACTATTTGGTGGGGATCCAATTTGCTTCTCTATTTGTTCTTGTCCTTTAGATTTTCTTATCATTAGCAGGAAGTCTTTCCAGGGCAAGGGTACATTTCCACCTTCTGTGGGATGAAGTCATCCCATCTGCATGTTGCACACAGATTTATTTCCTGACCCCGAGCAGCACCCTATATCCAGGCTTTATTTCCTCAATAACCTCCTAGCTCTCTGCATCCTGATTTGGGTAACTGACATTTATTTTCACTTTGATATCTGAACTACAGAGCCTACCAGTGGGATTCTTGCTGGGAGAGATGCCAGGCCACTTCTGGCAATCTCCACTGGAAGGCACCAAAATTTTTTTTTTTTTTGAGACAAAAATCCTGAGAGCTGCCTGAATCTTTGCAGCGATCTCACACCAACATGAGCTAGACATGAGAAACATTTTATTTTAGGACGGTGGGACTGAATAAATGTGGGTATTCACTGAATTCCGGAGAGAAAGAATTGTTCCTTTTGTCCTATCCCATGTAGATTGTCTGCAACACCCCTACAACATGTGCAGTCCTTCAGCATTTGAGGATTGATGGAGTCCAGATGGAACCACAATGTGAACTTGCTGGCCATGGCCAGTCTGCCCTTGACCTCATGCATTTCCCTAACCCCTTGTTCACCAAGAAGAATCTGTGGAATAATGAGGCTATCAACCAAATTCACAGGCTGAAAAAATCCATCAAACATTAACTTCAAAGACTAGATCATAATTTGAAAAATGTAATATAAACAGGAAAAAAAAGAGAGAAGGGGTGATTGTAAGCTGCTAGCAATTAGGCACTAATTAGTTTCTGACTTGTGTAGCTGCTTCACTATAGCAATACCTCTTCCATCTCTTTCAAATGTATAGGGAGTCCTTAGACCGATGTTCCTTAGTGAAGTTAAGCCACAATTTGCATGCTAACTTCTACTAAAGATATATCATAAATATATCCAGCTCTAAGTAGCTAACTGAATTTCTCAATTTCATTTATAGTCAGCAGTCCAGTTAAGTGGAACGCAGACAGTATGTCTGTCTGGTTCATTAATGTATCCCTACAAGTTAGCTCAGTGCCTACTGCATAATAATTGTGCAGAAAACCCAGACAGTATTGAACCAATTTGTTTATTTCTGTTAATACTCATGTATTCTGTTTCAGGCACTATGGAAATGTGAATATTTTCATTTACTTTATCAAGTGGAGGATATTTACATTAAGAGAATTTAGTAGAGCTATCTTTGGAGATTAATTCTTATATCCTAGCATTATAAAACAGGTAATTGAGTACACAAGTAGTTAAGAAGCCTTTGAAATCTGCTGATTAAGAAAATTCCTTTGTAAGGTTGATGCCCAAGTATTTTATTTTTTTGAGGAGATGGTGAATGGGAGAGATTTCCTGATTTCTTCTTCTGTAGACTTGTTGCTGGAGTAAAGGAAAGCTAATGATTTATTGTTGTTGATCTTATAGCCAGCCACTTTGCTGAAATTACCCATTAGCTCTAGAAACTGTTTGAGTTTATTGGGTCTTCTAGGTATAGAATCATATCATCAGCAAACAGAGACAACTGAACTCCTCTTTTCCTATATGAATTCCTTTGATTTCCTTGTCTTGACTAATAGCTCTGGCAACGGTTTCAAGGACTGTATTGAACAAGAGTGGGGAAAGCGGACAGCCTTGTCTAGTACCTGAATTCAGTGGAATGCTTTCAGTCTTTCTCCATTGAGCATAATGTTGGCTATGGATCTGTCATAAATGGATCTTACATGGTTAAAGTTTCTTCCCTTGATCACTATCTTCTCCAGAGTTTTGAGCATAAAGTGGTGTTGAATTTTATCAAAGGTCTTTTGTGCATCAATTGAGATGATTAAACAAAATCACAAATGATCTAATCAACAAATGGGCTATGGTTCTAAAAAGAAACTTCTCACCAGAGGAAGTCTAGAAAGCCCATAAATATATGAGAAAATGCTCTACATCATTATCTATAAGAGAAATGCAAATCAAAACTTCAATGGTATTCCACCTCACTCCTGTTAGAGTGGCAAAAATGAAGAATACGAACATCGACAGATGCTGGTGGGGCTGTGGGTAAAGAGGAACACTGTCACACTGCTGGTGGGACTGCAAACTGGTTCAGCCACTCTGGAAAGCAGTGTGGAGACTCCTTAAAAAATTAGGACTGGAGTCATTTATGACCCAGCTATCCCACTTCTGAGTGTTTTCCCAAAAGAGTTAGAATCAGCATATTATAGAGATACAGCATCATCAATGTTTATAGCAGCCCAATTTACTATAGCTAGACTATGGAACCAACCCAGATGCCCCTCACTTGATGAGTGGATTAAAAAATCCAATTAAAAAATGTGTACATATATACAATGGAATACTACTCAGCCATTAGAGAAAATGATATGATGGCTTTTGAAGCCAAATGGATGGAGATGGAAAAAATTATGCTAAGTGAAGTATCCCAATCTCAGAGACTCAAGGGCCAAATGTTTTCTCTCATTTGTGGAAGCTGGAATAAAACCAGAAACAAAATGTTAGAAGGCTAAGATAATAATAATCTCAACATTTATGAATTTTTACACAAACAGGAGGAAACTTGCCTAGGATACCTGGAGACATAGGGGGGGAAAATTAGGAGGGAGGGATTAGGAAGGATATCCAGGAGACTGGAGGGAGGGAGTATGGGGGAAATCAACTCAGAAGGAGATCTCCGACCTCCACGAGAAGTTCATTTAACACATGGGTTCTTTTGGGGGAAACATAGAACCATGGAGAACCCAAGGGGGGGAAACCATGACATGGCATCAGCCTTGGCTAACTATGTAAACATACATTGGTTCTTGATTGTTTGATAATGATTCCCCCTCAATTGTAAGTCCATATTCAATTAATAAAATAAAGTATGCTAAATATATATTAAAAAAAGGAAGTTCCTAACATCAAGATAGATGGGTCTTTCACTACATACCTTTCTTTTTACTTGTAGAGTCTCCAAAAGTCACTGTGATGCCCAAGAATCAGTCTTTCACCAGAGGGTCTGAGGTCTCCATCATGTGTTCAGCAACAGGTTATCCGAAACCAAAGATTGCCTGGACCATTAACGATCTATTTATTGTGGGTTCACACAGGTACTGGGTTTGTATCATGTTCTTTCTTTTTATTGAATGAGAAAAGTTGGTGAAATTTCTGGAGCAAGTGAATCTAACGTTAAAGGAGGTTTGACAAAAATCTGCAGCTTTATATTTTCTGAGCAGACTTAGAGATTTCAAAATATAACACAAATGATAACTTTATAAAGTTTGAAGTTATTAAAGCCTGTAATTCAATAGCTACAACCAAGTGGTTTCCAATGCTATGAATTGTTCACATAACACCATAACACTAGGTTTCACTTGAGTCATTGAAATGGGATAATAAAATTTCCATGAGGGACAATATCATATTAAAGAGATCTGTTAAAGCAATTATCATGGATTTAAAGGTGGGGGCATAGGCAGAAAAGAAGCTCTGATTACAGTGTGTATAGGCATTTTTGATAACTACTACTACTTTTGCCATGCTATACTGAGGATTTTATTCTACTGGATCCCCCCCCCCCCATAGAGAGAGAAAGAGAGCAAGAGAGAGAGAGAAAGAATCAATTCTGTTTAGCTTTTCATGTGACCTTCCTTGCTCCTTCACTTTCTTGTGTATGTGGTGCTGGGTTTGATCCAGTGTCCTTGCGCATGCCAGGCAAGCACCACAACCACTGAGCCAGCACTCCAGCCCCAACTGGATACTTCTTAAAGACATTGGATCTTTTCCTGCTCAGAGGGTAACAAGCATGTGCAACATAGGCAACGGTTTCCAGCCATGGCTTCCATTACTCTGGGTTTGGCACTAGGTGGAGTAGGTACAATCCCACAAGCTGAGCCGGATTCTGTTCCTAGACTCATCACACATGCTCTCTGAGTGACAGGAGGCATTGCATCTCTCAGGTTTTCCATTTGAGGAAGCATTTAGCTTGGTAATTCATCACAAAAAGAAAAATGGCCTGGGCACAAATTTCAGTATCTTAGTTGAGTAACTCTTGATGTTGGCAGAATTATGTAACCTCTTTGCTCATTTGTAAAACGAAGACACTAATATTGCCTAACTCACTGGGTTGTGAGGAAGATAGATAATGTTAATAAATGTAAAGCTCCTGGAGCAATCACAGGCATGTGGCCAGTACATGATGTGGCATTATTATTTTTATTATTATTTTAATAATACAGTCTTACATTTTTATTCTTTTTTTTTTAAGAGAGAGGGACAGTGAGAGAAAGGGAGATAAAGAGAGAATCAATTTTATTTAGTTTTTCATGTGACTCTTGTTGCTCCAACTCTTCATTGTGTACATGGTGCTGGGGTTTGAACTCATATCCCTGTGCATGCCAGACAAGCACCATAACTGCTGAGCCACTGCTCCAGCCCTTATTATTATTATATCTTTGCTAGAGAAATGATGAAGTTAATCATTTCTGCAGATAGCACCAAAACATAAATCTAAAATATTTGAAAATATTTGACAGGGAGGTGCTATAGTATCTTGATATACTATTATGGCATTTTCAATTTTATTTTCTTTTTGCTTTTTATCCATAGGTACAGGATAACCCCAGAAGGTACCTTATTTATAAAAAATGCAGTTCCCAAAGATGCAGGGATCTATGGTTGCCTAGCAAGTAATTCAGCTGGAACGGATAAACAGACTTCCACTCTCAGATATATTGGCAAGTATAATCGGTTTAAAAGACAATTAAAATAGGCTGGCTATCTTTTCAAACAATGTAAAAGTACCTTCCTGAAAATTAATATTAAGAAAAAATTTTTCTTAATATTACAATTTATTCTTCATTTCACATATGGATTAAAGTAAACATTGTAATTAATTCAGTTAAAAGTTCAAGGGATGAATAGCTTCACTAGTTAACAGAAATTAAGGGAGCTTCCAGGTTATGAGTGTTCCAGATTGTCCACAGAACTCTATCCCTCCATGGGTCATCTATTCTTAGCACAATGTCACTTTCAAATTAATAAATTCCATATCCTTTCTAGTTTAGTTCAACTTCCATATTCTATTTTGTAGTTATGTTCAAAATTGTGTATTATATTATTTTCACTTTTGTAATGTCCCATCTTCAAACTTAAGCATTTATTGAAGCTATGCTTAGTGACGACTACTTGGTAGAATATTTCTATTTAATTCATTCTTTGGTTAAATAAAAGCTAAAGGCATTATATGCTCAATGTTAGGTGTACCCTGGGAATAGTCAGTGGCCACCAATCCACCTGTTCACTCACTCACTCTACCTCATTTATAGTAAGATAGTGAAACTGGCAATGTACATGTCTTAAGTGTCAACAGTATCATAAGTATTGGATCTGAGGGTCTAGAAAGAGGTGATCTCATTTATAGAAATGAGGAAGGCGTGGTAAGTTTTTAAGGGAAGATGGGCTCATATTTAGGAATAATTGAATTAGAAATGGTCACAGAACAGGTGGGAAGGGAATAAAGAGATGGGAATGTAGAATAAGTGACTGATAGAATTCTACATTGCATAAACTAATCTTGGTTCATTCACCTAGAAGCAAAATATTCAACTCATTTATTTAACAGATTGAACACCTAAGAGTATGCAAAACTTCTGTGCTGGAGACTGGCATGTAATAAAGGAAAATCGCCAGGCTTTGCTTTCCAACAGCTTGCATAATAGGAGTGGATATATTAAAAAAATACAGTAAAGTAGACTGACAAGTGCCACCGTGGGAGGTTGGCAGAGGGAAGATTAATTCTGACCAGGGAGTTTGCAAAAGATTCCTCGAAGGAGACAGGATTTAAGCCCAGTCTGGAAGAATGAGTGGAAGGATTGTGGCAAAGGGCATTTCAGGAAGAGCAACAAAGGCAGGAAGATAGGAGAATAGAGTATTCTGAGATTGGGCCACCAGGGTAGATCTGGTAACTACGTGATGGGAGGTGTAACAGAGTGTAAGGTTACAAAGAAAGGTGAGTGCCAGTTTTTGGTTTTTGAAAGCCAAACTATGGAATTACGAAGGCCATGGGAATTGCTGAAAGTTTACTAGTAGAGGAATGATATGATCTTTGAGAAGTTAACTCTTGCTTTTAATGAAACTACATTTTCTGAAGTTAGGAAGTCCTAAACTGTCCAGGGAAGAGAAAATATGTGAATGAATTAACACTTTTGTCAACAGGGTGAAGCAAACCAACCTAAGGAAAGAAATGTTTTGGAGATCTAAGGAAAGAAATGTAGAGCATGTTATACAACACCTATCTATAGCATCACAGGAAAAAGTGGAGTCAAAACAGAGATGAACTTATAGATGCAAAATTTATTCTCGGATGCAAATTCTCTCCCTGTAATTAGACATGAATATCCTTAAAATTGCATAGAAAAAGTAATTAACAAATTCATGTGCAATTGTATTATCCTCAGGTCTTACTTTAGCCAGGCCAGTCTTATCATTGTCCCTCTTTTGATTTATTTTCATTATAATTATCCCTCTGTTCCTTAGTATTGTTGCTATAAGATGTATTGTTGCTATAAGATGTATTCAGCTTTCCAAGCCTTTTCTTATACACCTTTTTTTCATAAAGACCTTTCAACTAATGTCCTCAAATGTTTGGACTTTGCTTTATAATAATTATTTTATTTTGGTCATTAGTTTTGTCTAATGTCCTCTTTTTACCTCAATAAGTGATCTTTTCAAAATACGCATCCGTATGCATATGCATTGTAATAGTTCCTTTATCTGTAAACATTGAAATAGCCACACACACCTAAATGCTGTTAGTTTTTTAATTGATTCATTTCGCAACATAAGAGATTGAGTTAGATGTTAACTATTTGAATACGTTTTTTTCCCCAGAAGCCCCAAAGTTGACTGTAGTTCAGAGTGAGCTCTTGGTTGCCCTGGGGGATACCACAGTTATGGAATGCAAAACCTCGGGTGTGCCTCCACCTGCAGTTAAGTGGTTCAAAGGTACATTTCTTAAGTATGTTCATATCTGTTTCACTTACTTTTGTTTTCTTTTTTTAAAAATGATTTGTTAAAAATTTGTTTTGGTGTGTGACTTAGCAGCCCCATAAAATGTGTTTATGATCCCGCTAGAGACAATAGTTCAAAATTGTGAACTCTGAATTTCAGGATTTGACATCTGGTATGGATTACAAGACTGTGAAAATCAAAGCAGGAAAAGTCTGCCTTTGCTAATCCAGCTGAGCATTCTCTTTGTTAGTTTAGGATTGTTTCCTGTAGAAAATTGTCCAAGAATACTCAGTTAATGTTTAAAATAGCTTCACTGATTTTAGTTCACTTTTCTTAGAGTTGCTAGCTCCTGCTACAAGCAAGTTCTCTAGATTCTCAAGGATGGTTTGTATAAAGTGCTCACCTAAAGACACACGTTGAAGATTATGGGCTATACAAAGACAATATTGAGCTTCATCATGCTTACTAGATGCTTATATTAAGTATAGACATTATCTGTTTATATTTGCAATCTAAAGATAATACCTCTGTGGTTCTATAATAAAAAAATAACAGTGATGTGCCATTTGGCATTAGTTAGAAGACACTTGGATCCTGGTGCAGGCTCAGATACTGACAGTAAAAATCTGTGTAAAAATCCTTGCTTGTGCTTCTGTCTCAGTTCTTCCAATTTGTGAGAAAAAGGAAGAAAAAAAAAATCCTGCAAACACCCCTAACAGGAAGGTTGCTAGGATTATTGAGATGCTGTTTGCAAAATATTTTTTAATCTTCAGATGAAAAATACTAAATAGTACAAAGCACTATTGTTATGATTCTGTTTGTTAAATCATAGGCATTCCCATAGCAACAGGTTGATGTCATAATCACAAAATTATGAATTCACCTTGGGTTCAAACTCTTGGAGAATATGAGGTGAAAAAGAAAGGCTTTATGTGGAAAACAAATATTTTAAAATAATATAAAGCAAAATGGGTAGGGAAATCAGGAAACCATGCCATTTTATGGTTTTCTATGTTAAAAGATTTTTCCTGATAAGTAGGCAAATTCGCTCCTTAATCAGGTTCATTTAAATTAACATAAGCTACTTTTACTTATCTTTCACTTAATCTTTGAATTATCAATGAAATAAATACCAATTTCCAATCCCCTTTACAATTAAATAGATTTGGAAAATATGTTAAGGAGATAGATTTTTAAATGTGATTCAGTAGTTTATTATGAAAGCAAAAATTCAACAGAGTAATAGAATGTGCTTATATTTCTGTCTGTATAGAGTAGAATCATATAGAGTCTCTTGTTCTTCCAAAGTGGGACTAGTGTCCTGAAAAATTATTTGTTTTCTTTTTAGATATATTTGACAATAGGATAAAAGTTAACATTTTAATAAAAGCATGCAGTATAATTTATTCTAGTTCATTCTCTGGTAACCCCCACACACACCTTTCTCTTCCCTCTGAGTCTTTCTGTTATTTCCTAAATAGCTTTTTTCTTTTTTAGAAGTGACTTGTTGATTATTTATATATATATATATATATATATATATATATATATATATATATATATATATATGATTCACAATGATATGTTCATATAATAACATGAGCAAGTTAAGTCTGATTCCTTCAAAATATATTGTCAAATGTATCTAAAAAGAACAGGGGTAGGAGGAAGGGAGGGGAAGGGGAAATGCCAGAACTGAGTTAAGACACACCAAGCTTTTATACAGTATGTCATTCTGTATACTATTGTCACATATATAAAAAAATGTTCTTCATGAGTATATTAAAATAAATATATACCCCAGAAAGAGAGGCAAGGGAACAGGGGACTGGAGGAGGGACGTGGGGGAGTACTAGGGGGTGGGATTTTGACCAAATTATATTGTTATATTGTGTGCATGTATGAATATGTGACAATAAATCCCATCATTATGTAAGATTATAATGCACCAATTTAAAAAAAAAACTTGTTTTCATGCCTTTCGTGGTCTCACAAATAGCTTGAAAACAAAGGAGGGGGTAGGAATCCAAGCAGCCACAACATGGAAGGTTCTGGAATTCACCTATTAGATTTTTTTTCTCTCAGCCTTAGATATATTAGTCCAGTGGGCCTAGTAAATAACATTCCATTTCCCTGTCCAAGTTATGAGCCAATAGAATTAGAACATGGGCATTAGATACTGATAGATCATCTTGGAAGACAAGTTCCCTATGCTCATTAACAACAGAGCTTTCTTGCACTGCAGGATCAGTCCAGCTTACCCTCCCAGAGACAGGCAGGCAATTTACTGCACCGATGAGAATCAGGGTTACAGTTAAAAATCTAATTAAAGGATATTTGTGGTAAAATATCTTAAAAATTCGACTTATGTATTCAGATTGGCAGATCTTAAAATGTAGTTTGAGATCTCTGGGGGTTCCTTACAATTCTTTCAAGGGATCCACATGAACTTGACTATTTTCATAATAATATTAGTCTTTCTCAACTCATTGTCTTTTGAGTGCATTGTCTTTGGAGTTTCTGGAGGCTTCAGGGTGTGATATCCAATAAAGGGAATGCAGAAGCAAACATAAACACACAGCTGTCTTCTATTAAACTAGACATTAGACATTATGGAAATTTGCAAAACTGAAACAGTGCCATTCTTCTTACTAAATTCCTCTTGTTTTGGAAAATATTATTTTTCATAAATGTGTTTGTGATATTAAAATATCATGGATTTATTGTAAAATAAGTTAATGCATTTGTTTTTAAATTGTTTTTAAATTCTCAATCATCGACTATTTGAATGGCTCTTGTGCCAGAAATAATGATCTGTTAGTTTTTATATCCACAGAGCCAGGACTGAATCTAAACTACAGTTGAAAGAGAACCTTCTTCAGTGGTAATAATTTTTAAATTTTAGAGCAGATTATCAGGAACATTTATCTGTTTTCCGCCACATCTAACATTCTTCAGTCTTTTAAAATATTTAAATAATCCCTATTTCATTTCCATTTGAAAGACTCTGTATTTCTCTATGGTGTCTCAATAATTTGATAACCCTTTGTTCTGTAGAAATCAAGACAGGAGAGACTGTCAAAAGGTGATCAAAATACAAACTTGATTGAAGAAATATTTTCCAATTTATAATTTGTTTCATGACTAGTATTCTTCAAACATTTTTATTTTGAAAAAGGGCTACCAGCAACAACAGGTCTTTGTTTTCATCCCCTGACAAATATTGTGTCCTCAGAAATATAGGGCAAAAGTAAATGCCAAAAACCTAAATGCATTTTAGTCCAAACATTTTAATACTTAATGAACAGCAAGGTCACGTTGCGTCCTCCTTTGGTGGGAGGAAAGTTTATGTCAGCATCATCTGCTTTTATTTATGAAAATTTCCCAGAGGCACACAAACACAGCTTAGTTGCTTCTCTCATTCTCCAGTGGTATGTAGTAGCAAGCTTAAAAGGATGATTGGGGGTTTTAAATACTGGAATGCTGGAAAATACTTTGTTTTTGGCACTGATGGTTGGTTGCTAATGCAACTTTTTGTTTTTAATTTAGAACTCCTTTGACCTCCTCTCTTTAGACAATTTTATAAACAAGGAGAGAATTTTCTGTTTGTTGTCCTGAGTCTGTTGGTTGATTCTGTTTTGTAGTGTCCTAGAGAATTACTAGCTCCTGGGTTCTCTTGGCAAACAGTTATTCCTATGATCCTCTTTACTCCCTTTGCAAAGGAGAGTTATTTCTGTGCTCTTCAGATGCTGGTTTGTGACATTTTGGAAGGTATGCTTTCAGATGTGTCATCTAGGAATGCCATGAAACCCTAAGAGCAATGGCTCTCAACCTTCTGGGTGCTTTTAGGATCTTCACATGGTGTATATCATTCTTTATAAAACAAACATAAAAGATGTGGGCACTGAGATGACAAATATCTAGCAACATATACTTTTTATGATGCTAGTTATCCTGGATAATTTCATTCTTTGGATAGGAGACCTCCTGGAAGAAGGGAAACATAAAAAGTGTAGCCTGAAATAGAGACTTCTCACCAGAGGACATTGATCAAGTGAATGAATACATGAGAAAGTGCTCTAAATCACTAGTAATCAGAGAAATGCAAATGAAAACTACATTAAGATATCACCTTACACCAGTCAGAATGGCAAAGATGAAGAAAACAAACAATAATAGATGCTGGAGGGGCTGTGGAGAGATAGGCACACTAACACACTGTTGGTGGAGCTA